>QLSS01000279.1:52586-120922 GCA_024372645.1 Trichomalopsis sarcophagae
TCTCTCTCTCTCTCTCTCTCTCTCTCTCTCTCTCTCTCTCTCTCTCTGCGTCGGTTACTTCAAAATATTGAACATAACCGTATGACAACCGTCCTTTTTTGTCCCGTATGGTCTCATAATACACCATTTTTTCAAACTCCGCAAAGTGTTGGAAAAAGGCTTTTTCTTTCTGTGTTGGGAATTAATAGCACTGTTATTTCACAGTCCCTTGATGTAGATGTGCTCTCAAATGAACCAAGTATTGGACAGATGAGGGCATAATGTATCTCTATGCATTTAATTGTGGGTTCTACATCGTACTTAACATATCTTTCTTGATTGGAGTTTATTGCGATATATTTATGCGATGGTTGCACAAAAACTATTTCTGTTGTTTAGTTTTGGCTATTTTGTGGTACTGCCACCGGATGTAGTCTATAAATTTGATATGGCACTCTATCCACAAGTGGCACATGTATTATGGCAATGGTCCTTCCGTTTTAGTGAATCGCGTCTATTTATACTATTTTAATTATTTCTTCTATTCTTAAATGTTCTGTAGGTATAGCAAAGTCCAGATTTTCGCTAGTTCTCTTTACGTCCATCATAATTTGATGTAGCATGCTTGTTGTTATAAGTTCCGGGTGAATCTTTCGTTCCTTTAGGTGTCTACTTTCAGGTGAGTACTTTCAAAACCTTTTTGTTACTTTTCATTAAGTGATTTAGCGTTGCTTCTAGGCGTCTGACGTATACTGTTATTTCTACTAGAAGTTTTAGTTCATCGTCTTCTTTTAACATTTTATTTATTGTTTTGGTCATGCTTGCTTCTAATCCTGCTCAGCACTTTCTGGTGATTTTTGGTTATGTTATATAATTCCTCAAATTGCGCTGAGACTATGTGTGCATTTTGATCAATTATGTGCACGATTTTCGTTTGGTCTTGAAATAACATGTCTATATTCTTTTTGATATTGTCTACATCGTCAGTGGTGACTAGACCGAATAAGCTTTTGCTTATTGAGCCTATTATTCCTAGGGGTGCTATTCTTTTGACTCGAATGCTTCTCAGATTTCTTTCTGCTGGATACGATTGATGTGTCCTTGTTTTGATGGTTTCATTTATTTGCCTTTGTACTTCATTCAAAGTTTGATCTTTTAACTTTATGAGATATAGTCCTAAAGCATGTTTGCACTTTATTTCTTCGATTCGCGTTAAGCAGCTGTTGTAGACGGCCCTGTATGACTCCAATGGTGCATGTATCTGCATGAACTCATCCACTTCAATGTAGATCTGGATTTTCGTGTAATGTTCGTAGAGGGGTAAAAATAATATTTTGATAGAAATTCAAGCGAATTAGAATGAGAGTTTCAAAGTGAACTTAACCTAAAATCCTTCAACTTATCCTAACCATTACCCTAAGAAAAATTTGTTTGATATTTATACTTAAAGGAGAATTAAATAGCTATATTTTAATAATTAAATTCAAAACCGTAAATGAGTTCCCCCCCCCCCCCCAAAAAAAACTTAAACGTTACCAATTAGCATGATAGAAGTTAGAATTCGCGATTACTCGCGACAATAATCGCGTGAGTTTATCGACCAATTTACGACACAAGAAATCGCGAGTACTTACGCGATTACTCGCGCGATATATCAAAATTTTTATATATAACAATTTGAACACTGCACAAAGTGATAATATTTTCAAAATCAGATTTTTATTTTTATTTAGCATCTTAACATTATGTTACTTATTTAATTTTATTTATCGAAATCATGGAGAAATGCAGAATTTGGTTATAAATTGTATTGAAATTTTATTATATAATAAAGCTCGCGCCAGCGGTTGTGCTATAAAAATAATTTTATTAATTTTAAACATGTTTAAACTCGCATGTTTACAACACTTTTTCGATTTACATAGAAACTTAAATTCAAAATTAAGTTCTATACGAACTTCAAAGGTTTCACTTAAGAACTTAAACTACAAATGAATTCACATTCCGACTCTTTAGGTTCGTTCTACGTACAATCTCAAAATAAATATTTTCATTCTTTATCATGAAAAATAACTAAATATAAAATACTTTTTTTTAAGATCACAATTTTACATGAATCTACTAAATAACCTTTTGGTTTATTTTTGGTTTCTTTTTCTGCTTACTTGCTATCAAATGGAAAACTAAGTATTAAGAATTAAAAAAGTAAGGAAACGTTATTATTCTTTAACATTATATCTCAGTCTTCGTTGGTGATCAGGCAGACGTCCTTGGTTG
Source organism: Trichomalopsis sarcophagae (assembly GCA_024372645.1). Classification (NCBI taxonomy): domain Eukaryota; kingdom Metazoa; phylum Arthropoda; class Insecta; order Hymenoptera; family Pteromalidae; genus Trichomalopsis; species Trichomalopsis sarcophagae. The sequence continues at coordinate 54,843 of QLSS01000279.1, forward strand.
ACTTTTTTAAATTCAGCTTGACGGAGATCCCTTATATTATGTCGAATGATGTAAGTGGCCCTTAAAAGAATCAAGGTTCTCTCCTCGCTTGTGTATTCTCTCCTGTTCAGATAATCATCATAAAAACCTGAAAATTTAGCTAATTAAATTTTTTATCCATACATTATTTTCCTTTCTGTCAAAAATAAATACATATTTTTTGTGTTTATCTAAAGTACGTACTACAAACATGTCATTTACCAGATAAAAAATATATTCTGATTTGAGACTGATTATTATGAATATTGTGATGTTGCGCTTTTTATAACCAGAATTTGGTGACGCTAACAATCATATACTCTATTGTTTTGATTCTACTTCGTACCGCGGACTCTTAGATCTTCAGAGGGGGACAAATCGCAGATTTTGGGAACAGGTATGCCTGGCGTGGCGAAGGTCTAAAATAAAGCTTGATTCATAGTGTTATATTTGGTAACAAATATTCGTATATTCTTCGACCCCCATTACGGAACGGAATTCGCCCGTATACAAATTGTTTAATGATACCGAGACTAGAATTTTGGCGTGCTTTTAATCTTGATTAAACAAAGCTCTGTATTAATAATCCTCGCGAATAAATGCAATGACGTTACTCTAATAAAAACGAACTTGTAATATTAATTAATGAAACAATGAAAATTCAATCGAGTCTATCGTTCTTGTACGAATCTCCCAAGATGGCGTCGGCGTCACTTTGACGGACGCGGCGTCCCTCAAAATGGCGTACGACCGTTACTTTCTTGAAATAGCGTTGCCCTCGTCCATTCACCCTAGTAGTCGTGCTGAAAAACGCGAAAACCGATAGAACCGTAATCAACGTCGCTACTAACGGGCAATAAGTATGGATACTTGGATTTGCGGGCGCAACGTATTAATTTGAATAATGACTACAAATACTCGCTTCGCAATGGCGTCACTCGGATACTTTATTTGTGAACATTGCTTACGGGAGGATTTACTGCTACAACGTCTCAAATAAACACGCGTTCTATTCTTGGTCTTCTAGTCTGTAGTGACTAGGGCGTTACCGTTATTTTTGCCGGATTGCTTAGCGATCAACAGCGTCGCTACGCATTGCTCTCCAACCGTTGCTGGATTATTAAATTCACAGCTTCTCAAAATCTCTATGTGATAATGCTGGATCTCTTGATGATCGACAGTGTCGGTATTATTTATTGTTGCGCGGTATCTGGATCGGTTTCCGATCAACAGACGGAAAAATGGTTACGATATTTCGCTGGATTGCACAGCGTGTGTGTCAGCGTTCAAATATGGCGGGATCAGTTTGATCAACCGCGTCCCAACCTACTCGAGCGAAATAATACAAACGCAAGTACACAGTAATAATTCAAAAATACAATACCACTCACCAACATCTATAATAAAATCCAATATAAGATCAACCACAGCTTACTCGTCCCTTTGATCTATACTACGTCCTTCTACTACCAACAACTCTGCTTCTTATCTCCTTGGTAATTTGATCGGTGCTGGGTACTTCTATGGCTGCGTCCTGCTCGGTCTAAGGTTAAGAGAATTCTGATGAAGAAGGAAGTCTCCTCCTTCTCACTATCCTGCGCGTCTCCGGAGAACCCTAATTCGCCCCCTCTATATTAATTAGGATTGGCGCGAAATCATCGGCGTCATTTACGCGGACGCTCTCTTTCTTACGCGTCCGAGGATCGAGAGAGGGAGACAATGTGAGCATATGCTATACCGTATAGTCTTTATGTCGCAAGTAGTCATAATCCAGTCACCGGTCAGGCGCGGTGCACTGGACTCCCCCATGTTCATTGGGTCGCCCCAGTGCGGCGACATGGCTCTGATAGTGGTGCGCGCTAGTGGTGTACATACGCGCTCCCACTATCAGCATAGTTTCGCGGCGGTACGTATATTCGCGCGCGAGTCCCTCTCTCCACGCGCGCTATACAGCGGCGCGTTATCTCTCTCTCTCTCCCTCTCGCACCGTCGCTATTCGGGTTTTATTATCGATTCCTCGCGACTCCTGGTGCTCGTAGGATTAGGTGTGTGGCTGCTGTATCGGTACAGCAGCCCACTACACCTGGCAACAACAACGTGGCGCTACTTTACTCTGTAGTCTCCTGCTAGACCGCAGGGGAGCCACCACTGCTCCACGTGGTTAGCAGGTGAGGTTATACACCTCAAGAAACAACAACAACCGTTCGCGGGTGATTTACAGCTGCTCACGAGTTGTAGCAGGTATTTTCGGGTGTTGCGGGAGTGCATTAGTGTACGCGTGCAGCCAGACAGGCTGCACGTCGCAATATATTAAATATATTTTGAAGTATTTGATGTGGTCATTATTGTTATTATTCTTATGGTACTTTCATTTATGGACACAACAAATACTTCAAATTATATTTAATATATTAATAATCAGTACCAAATCAGCATATATTTTTAATACGCATCCCCTGGTAAATTACATGTTTTCAGTACGTACTAAAGATACATACAAAAAATATGTATTTATTTTCACAAGGTCTTGCAAAAGGATATAAATAATTACAAACTTATAAGCAATCGTAGTATCTCCTTTTCTATCAGTTTCACAGGTGACCTGTTGGGAATATTCTTGACCCCTCGGCTCAAGTCTAATGCTCTGTTGACTAAATCCCTCTCTCCCCAAAGAATCATTCTTAATTCTGTCAAAAAGATTTGTGGTTTATGGGTTTGAAACAGGTCCCATTGCAGTACTTCGATACAAAAACCCTCACCAAGATATATCTATAAAATATAAAATATAAATATAAAAATAAAAAAATAATAATAACAAATATATTAAAATTTACCATATTGCCATTTTCTTTGTTATACTCTTGCGCATTTCTTCATAACCTGGCCTATTTCGTTTTTTGTAGTATTCTATGCATTCTTTGACAAATTCAGTCATTTTGTAGTATCGTATTCGGTTAATTCCTGAAAATACATTTAATTAAATAATATTGAATGTTACAATTGAAGGTTAAAATTTGTTATCTACTTACTTGGTTGGATATGCACTTCTGCTTGTGCATTCTGTGGTGGCAAATGCTCTGGGATTAAATCTTGATCAGGTGGTGAATTGCGGATTGGTGTGTTGCTTCCAGACAGCGACAGTTGATTATCTGGTACATTGCGTGTTGGTGTGCTTGAAGATGACAGTGGCTGTTCTGGTAGTGCATTGCGAGCTGGTATGCTTGGAGATGACAATTGCTGTTCAGGTGATGCATTGCGGCTTGGTGTTATATCAGGTGTTAAGCTTTCAGATTCACGTGAAAAAATTTTATGAGGTAGGGTTATATTAGGTGTTGTGCTTCGAGATACTGGTTAAGGTATTGTTCTAGGTGGTGCAACATCAGGTGTTGTGCTTCTAGATACACCTAAAGGTATTTTTCTACGTGGTGTTACAGTAGGTGTTGTGCTTCTAGATGGTGCATGCGATGACGACTTATTTTGAACTGTGATCAGGGCATGTTTTGAGCCTTGAGATGATGCAGGTGAAACCGAGAAGTCCAATTGACGTTTCCTTTGTAGAGACCGAGAAGAATGATGTGACCTTGAATTTGTGCTACATGATTTTTTTCACAAAGAATTAATCAACGATGGAAATTCTGGAGATGATTGAATTACTGATTTCTTTTCTTGCACTACCAGCTTTTCTATGCTTACTACTGGATATATATTTTCTGTTACAGTACTGGAATTGCGTGAAACGTTCAATGGTAAATTCACAAATGGCGTCACTTCAAACTTATTTTTTGCTCTTTTTAGAACATTATCTGCTCTTCTAGAAGCAATTTCCTTTCGTACATAGTTTTCCTACAAAATCAAGCAAGAATATTTTGGTAAACATGACCCGTCCGATATAAATCTATCACAGCTTACCTTCACTGAATCCTGAGAAATTTCATCGTCAAAACTTGATTCAGAAGTAATGCATTTAGGATTTGCATACTTTATCCTTTCGGGTTTCCTTCTTTCCTCAATTTTTTCCTTTGTAGCTATAACAACATAATGAAATAATTACAAACAAATAAGATGGATGCATATTACATAAATATCAAAATTTTCATTTTATAACTAACCTCCTAAGTATACAATAATTATTCTTGACCTTACAGTTTCATCTATAGCATCACTTTTTTTGGCAAAAAAATTAAAAAATGTTTGAAAACAGAGGTTAGTAAAATTTGTATATTTGTTATTAATTGTAATAGTATATATCTAGACATAAAAATATATTTAAATATTGTGTATAAATTTTTTTGTAAAAATGATGTACATAATCAAGATGTTGTATATGAAGTTTTTTTGACATTGTCAGACGAGTGTACAGTGGACGATGGAGATTTAGACACATCAGTACAACAAGTTTTCATTAGTGTAAGTTTTTTGTTATATGCATTTTATAATATGGTGGTATCGTTTATTACGTATCTTTTATTTTGTACATTTAACGGTATCTTTTATTATGTACATTTGACGGTATTTTTTATATTATGTACATTTTGCGGTATTTTTTATTATGTACATTTTACGGTATCTTTTATTATGACACAATAGTGCAACAAGTTTTCATTGTAAACATGTTTGATATTATAGAAGGATTTACGCTAGACTACATGCATTGGTCGATTGGTCGCGCGATTTTTTTCAGTAGGGTGAATTTTGGCATTAGCGAGAAAATTAGCAAGAAAAGAAATTAAGTGTGACACAATACTTGACAAAAATTTTAAAAGTTTAATTAACAAAATCCTAAACCAACGATTGTTACTTTTTAAAATGCAAAAATTCTCTTAACGAAATAATTAAAGTGAGAAAAAAAATTATTTGTTTGTTTATGTAAAAAGAAGGTTAAATTAACGCGATTTCAAATCTATTTCAATTAATAATATTATTATTTACGTCGTTTTTCGGTCACTCTGTCATTTTTTATCACTTCCGGTCACACGCAATCACACGCAATCACTTCCGGTTCACCTCCGGTCCACTTCCGGTCGTTTCCGGTTGACTTCCGGTTGACTTCGATAAAAAAGTTTTAAAAAATGAACACCTAACCAAGATAAAATGAGCTACTTCAAAATGTGACTAGAGAAAAATTGGACAGGAGAAAAATTGATCGTGCTTAATATAATGTAGGACTAGCGACAAATGCCTCGCTCGCTCGGTTGCATTTCGTTTCTGACCCTATCGCATTGAACAATTTTAAATTAGTACTATTTGTTAAAAGTTAATTTAAAATTGATATAATAGTTAAATAAAATTCGATACATTGAAAATATTGCATTACTCATACTTAAAATAAAATAAAAATGCAGGTATAGTCACAAAATTATTAAAAAAGTAATTACTTCTAATTTTTATATTTTTTCGCAATTAAAATAAATTGTGACTTATCTAAAATATTAACAGTATTATGTTTACAGTGTGATACATGTTTTTGATACGTAATTTACATAAACAAGTTTGAATAAATTTTTTTAGGAAATATTCGTATGAATATATGTGTGTGTGTATGTGTGTATGTTTACCGTAATATCTATAATGTAATATCGATCAATGTATTTTGGTTTTATTGTGAATTTTCAAATTTCTAAAATTTTATTTTCTATTATTTTTTATGATGAAATAAAATTTTCCGAATGCGATCAAATGTAACTAATAGCGTATAAAAATACCTATATTTTAAAAATAAATTAATTATTTTGCATTAATAGTTATTTTGATATTTAATAAAACGTTTTTTCTGCAAAATTCTCATATCTTTAAAAGTAATTGATACAATACCTTTAAAAAATCCATGACTAGGCTTAATAACAATACTTATGAATTGTTAAAATTTCATGTTGATCCATGCATTAGTTTTTGAGTGTATAATCAAAAATCAAAAGACTGAGTTTTCTATGTCCAACGTTTACGGGAGTAAAAAGGCTTAAATTAACTTATAATTTGGGAAATATAGATATGTAATTTACGTCGGTTAAGTTCATTTTGCAGCTTATTACACAGATTAGTTCAAAAGATATTAGGGATTATATTTTTTTATCTCTCACGCTGTATACCCTACATAACTGAAAATCATTATTTCTGTTAAAACTTATAACTTGCTAACAAAATCCAGAATGTTTCAAGAAAATGCATAGTATTAGGTGGTTTTGAGGTCTAATTTTCATATGAGTTTTAATTCATTTTTTATCATTATTCATATCCGGAGAAAAAATTTAATTTTGGCAAAAATTGTTTTTCTATCTAAAATTTAAAATATCAGTTCTTCATTTTAAATTTAATTAACAATATAATAATATGGCAATGTATTTATCTAAGTTGCATACAGAAAATTTTTTTAAAACATTTTAAAAAAGTATTAACATACTACGATGGATTAAAACAATATTTTATTTTTTGAAACTATAAATTAAGTTGGAGGAAGCTACGTGCCAATGATTTGGCAGCTTTTTTTTTAGATCGTTATAAAAAAATATTTTTTGTCCAAATTATTGGTGAAATTTAACTGTATGTTATTTATTATTGAGGAATAATTTATGTCCTCACTGGATAATATGCCATACCATAACTGCATTTTTTAAATTAAATCAGGTAGATCCCGAAGCACGAAATTATTTATATTCAGATATACCAATATACTACATATTTGATGAAAAACTGAAAGTATGGAACCGAACAAAAAAAATTAATAAACCGATATTAAGCAGAATGTATTTAGTAAATCCAAAAGATCGAGAACGATATTTTATCAGATTACTACTTTTGCATGTTAAATGGCCAACATCATTTGAAGATTTACGTACTGTTGACGGAGTATTCTATTCTACATTTTTTGAAGCTGTTGTAGCAAAACAACTTGTTACTGAAGATGAAGAATGGGACAAATGTTTAAAAGAAGCAGTACAAATACAATTTCCTATGGCATTTTGTGAGTTATTTGCATTTATCATAATCCTATTAATGTGCGATTTTTATATGAAAAATACAAAGATAATTTTTACCATCCTAAATATGAACAGAATATAGGTGATAATATAGCACTAAATGCAATTGAAAAAGTTTTACAAGTCCATGGATATACCTTAAGTGACTTTGATTTGCCTAAAATAACTACGCATATTGATGATTGGAATGATGTTACATCAGTTCACCAAGAAAGTATAATGCTAAACGAATTACAAAAAAAGGTGGAATCGTTAACTATTATGTAAAAAAATATATTTGATACGATTTTACAAAGTTTTGAATGTAAACAGCATAGATGCATTTTTATTGATGGACCAGGAGGAAGCGGAAAAAGTTAATTACTCAATGTTCTAATAGACTATTTAAAAATGCATAAAATAACATTTTTATGTGTTGCTTGGACAGGCATTGCAGCAAATTTGTTAACTAATGTAAAGACTGTACATACGACATTTAAATTACCACTTAATATAACTGACAGTACTACATGTAATGTGAAACCTAACACAAAAGATGGCAGACAATTGAAAGATATACAAATTATAATATGGGATGAAATATCGATGACATCCAAATTTGCTTTTGAAGCAGTTAATCGTCTATTGCAAGATTTATGTGATGTGACAGAAATTTTTGGAGGTAAAACTGTAGTTGTATCAGGCGATTTTAGGCAAACGTTACCTGTCGTTCGTCATGGTAGTAGTATAGAAGTAATTGAAAATTCTGTCAAACATAGTTATTTATGGCCTTATTTTGTTCGAATGGCATTAAATGAAAATCTTCGCATATGTAATAATGATAATAGTTTTAAAAAATGGTGTTAAGTGACGAAGTTCCTGGATAGCTATTCAGAAACATTAAATTAAATTAAATCCAACCAAGACGAAAGAAAGAAAGAATCCAGAAACTTCGACGCTTAACGTACGCGAGAAGTAACTCAAAACCAAAACAAAACTTCTCCTCCCTCGGCTGAAAGCGCGCGTATACAGTCGACGCTGCAGTTTAGCCGTTGACCGTAAGCTAGACCCATAAGGCCTAATGAGTAAGAGAGAGAGAAAGCGCGACTAAACTGAAGTGCAAAGGAGAAGTAAAGACCCTGTGTGGGAGAAAGCTATCACGCTCTCTTCAAACTCTGCCTCCCCCAATCTTCATTCCTGTGTGTGCGCTCCTAGAGACAGGACGCTTTCTCTCCGAGTTTTCACATTGAGTTGATTGAATATAGAAAAAGGATATTATTTTCTTTAGAATTAAAAGATTTGGTTGATTAATATTCTTCTTTGAGTTTCGTATTGCATCGTTAATTATCTCACGTCGAACGATTGTATTGAATTTCATTGTACGTCACGTCAATTATCGAAAGAAGAATAAAACAAAATTTAGAACAGAACCCCAGCGCAGTCATAGTTTTGGTTCTTACCACTACCTCATTGATGTAGTTTTCCAGTGATCCATCAAACACAAGTAAGTTATTTTCCTTAATGATTTAAAGTTAAAATTTACCAAATCTAACAATTCTGGCGCGATAAATTAGTAATTTCACTAATCTTTTCCGTATGGGAGAGTAGCTGACCGCCCACGTTTATATTAATAATTGATTGTTAGTTTGGTAAGCTCAGAATTACCCTAACAAATGGTTATTGAGTTTAGGCGATGGCAAATATTGTAATTCATTCGAAGAAAAAAATGAGTTAATTAAAATCCGATTGATATAATATCCAAAGAAGGAGACATTATTAAAGAAATTTTTGGGAATAAAATAAGAATTAACGATAAAACATTGAATGATAAAGTAATTTTGGCTCCTAAAAATAATGATGTAATTGATATAAATCATAAAATTCTAAATATAATGGAAGGATGCTGTTTTGATTATTTAAGTATAGATACAGCAGAAGATGATAATGGAGAAAACTTAGATGTTATGTTACCTACAGAATTCTTAAATTCATTAACTCCTAATGGACTTCCTCCACATAAGTTACAATTAAAAGTTGGTGCTATTGTAATTTTATTAAGAAATTTAAATATTAATGAAGGTCTTTGTAACGGTACAAGATTAATTGTAAAGCGATTCTTAAAATGTTCAATTCAAGCCGAAATTCTAAGTTCTATCTAGGGTAAGAATTAGAGAAAATTTAAAATTGCTACTACTAAATAATGCTAAAATTGAACATAAAGCACAAATTTATACAAAAAATATTGTATTTAAAGAAATATTGTAAAAATCGGCTGCAGCATTCGTTTGAATGCAGCGCTGGAAATGTGAAAATCGGCTGCAGCATTCGTTTGAATGCAGCGCTGGAAATGTAAAAATCGGCTGCAGCATTGCTTTGGATACAGCGCTGGAAATGCAAAAATTGGCTGCAGCATTTGTTTGAATGCAGCGCTGGAAATGTGAAAATCGGCTGCAGCATTCGTTTGAATGCAGCGCTGGAAATGTAAAAATCGGATGCAGCATTGCTTTGGATGCAGCGCTGGAAATGCAAAAATTGGCTGCAGCATTTGTTTGAATGCAGCGCTGGAAATGCGAAAATCGGCTGCAGCATTGCTTTGAATGCAGCGCTGGAAATGCGAAAATCGGCTGCAGCATTGCTTTGAATGCAGCGCTGGAAATGTAAAAATCGGCTGCAGCATTCGTTTGAATGCAGCGCTGGAAATGTAAAAATCGGCTGCAGCATTCGTTTGAATGCAGCGCTAGAATGACTCTCGAAAAAATATACCTTACCAGCACGTCCTCGCCGTGAGAGTTGGGCAACATATATATTGTTGGCAGACGCTGGAAGGATACTCTTATGTTGTTAACGATTTATTTTTTTTTGTTCAGGTCTTCAAATTATCACGGAATTACTTTCAGTTTGATGGAGCATTTGTAAAAGATCATTTAAAGGTATATAGTATATAGATGAATTTACCCTTAAAATTCTAATTCTTTGCTTTCACTATTTGAATCTCGCGCCCGTTTAAAATGGCTGCCGCGCGCTCTCTCTGTTTCTTGACCCTCCTCTGACTCGACCGCGTCAATTGCGCGTAGTACTGCGGTAAAGTTCCTAGCCGCGTCTAGTGACTACGCTTCGCACGCATGCGTCTGCGTCCGCGTTCGCTCTGAACAAACACGTGCCGTCGGCTACTAGCTGCAATGGCTAACCTCACTCACGTCGCGTCGCGTATTTTGTTTTCGATTATTGCTATTAAATCGATGTAAAAATGGTACGCACGTGTAATCTGTTGGTCCGCGAGCGTGTCCTCTACCTGTGTCGGTGATTTTTGGACAGTGTTTATTAGTGAAAACAGAAAATATAAGTGTGGGCCCAGGACTCTATACCCCAAGCAGTGCACACCTGTTGCTGCTTATTCAGATGAGTGTTATTTAGTTATGATAATTAAACTTAAATTAATATTGAGGTTCGAGGACTCGTTGCTTTGTATTTACTGTGTCTGTTTCCTTTATTTGTAGCAAGGGCGTCCTCATTCAATGTGAGGGCAAATGCGCATACTACCAAAACTGGCTTGTATACTCACACAAGGATGACGGTATATAACATCTGGGTAATCTTTTTGTACATTTAATCTAATCAGGACTCTTTACTCGAACTTACACCAAAATTTTGTCAAGTTTAATCTAATTGTTACATTGATTGTCAAAATTTGTCAAAATTTTAAACATTTATATTATCACATTATTTTAAACTTTAAAACTATACTTTGAAAATAATTTACTGATTCTAGTTTGACTGAGTTTTCTTTGATTGGAATAACAACCTTAGCCTCTTTAGCTTTAACCTTGAAATATTTGTTCTTAGCTTTGTTGCGTTTATAGAAAACTCAAAAGTAATCTTGAAAAATAAAAATTCCTGTTCACAAATGCAACTATCTATTTTATTAAATTAAGTTATGCTTTTCAGACTCATAAACATCATTCAACAACGTTACATTGATCCAGGATATGCTATTTTGGAGCAGGAAGTCGAAATTCAGATTGTTCAACCTCGTCCACCAGTACCATGCAGCAGAATTAGAGGCTTTTGGAAAATTAACTGGGTTCGTGAGTTCTAAGGCAAGGGTAAAATGACAAAATGTTCTGAGATGTGTTGTACTCCTATTTAGTGTTTTAACAGTGTTTATATAGTGTTAAGCTGTTGAGAGTGTCAGTGTACGACAAAATTTTGTATGAAGTGAAAGGATATTTTGTGCGTATGAAGTAGTGAGAAGTGCAATTCTACGTTTCATTTGATCTTTCCTATTGCGAGAAATAGGGTCTTGTAAATTTGCTTTTAATTCAAAAAGAGATTTTATACTTCTCGAGATCTTGTACAAAGTGCTTTTAATTGTTGATTTTACCTGTAAATTCTTTGTAATCGACCACGAGTTATTTTATTCCAATATTAAATGTTCAAGAAAACATGTGATAAACCTTTGAATCAGATTTCAAAAGTGATTTTTAAAATTTTTCTTTTTCCTTTAAGAATTCGAATCTTTGTGTGATGGAAAATAATGTATCGCATTTATATTTCAAATATGGTCCAATGTCTTTCATGTTTTTCAAAGTGCGTATAATTTTAAAGTTGTACTAGTGGTGTATTATACTGTGTATGTGAAATTTTCAGTTATTGTAATTATGTTTATTTGGTGTACATGGGAATTCTGTACGAATACTTCAAAGTGCTTTCTACACGGTCTCTCTTATTTCCTTTTATTATTAAACTTTAAGTAGTGAGTTTGACTTTACCGATTTGTTGTCAGTCGCACTCTATGCTGATAAACCAATTCTTTTCTTAATGATCTCTAATACCAATTTTGATTTTTCTTTTCTTTTATAGCATGGAACATATACTTCTGGTCCTGAACAGTCAACTCTCACTTTTGCTGCGAAAATCGAATTTCAGCACCAGGTCACCTGCGTAGTTACACGCTTTAGTTCGACTTTTGGCTGGGAAATGTCAATGATTTTGTTATCTTTGTCGACTAGATTAAGGTGTGTATGATTCACGTGTATTGTTTTCGCATACGTTCCTTTCTTTTTATATATAAAAAAATAAAAAAACTAACGGGCCCTTCTTTCTAAAAATGACACAGCTTTACCAACTTGTTGTCAGCTGTGTTATGTAAATCTTATATTATGATCAAATATGATTTTGCATTAGAAGTTATAAACATTTAAATTATTGTCACTCGGGATCTATTTGCAGGGAACAATTCCTGATCGACCTATTCGCTCCTTTTAGAAAATTATGAATTTATTTTTGTTAAGATTTTGAGGGTAAAAATTAAATTGACAACTATTATTAAATATTAAGAATTACATAATCAATGAGGCTACATAGTGATACCAAGAGAATCATGTGCTAACATGAAGAAAAAAAAATTATAAAAAGTTTTTGAAGAGTAAATACTATTAATATTATTAAAAATAACGATATCATTATTAAATGCACATTCCTGATAAAGTACAGGGACCATTATAAAAAAGTATATAAAATCAAAACTATGATTAAATTTAAATTAAAAAGAGTTAAAGTTGCTTGCATTATAGCTATATTATATGCACTTACATAGCAATTATTAAGAATTATATCTAGAAAAACCAAAAGAGAATAAAATCAAGAAAAATATAAAGTATTAATTAAGCATTGTAATCAGAACCAAATGTATTACCAATTTGTTTTACTATTACGCGATGCAATATTAAGTAACATCAGTATATACGAGTATTGTCAAAACAAATGACAATTACCTCAGTTACAAACAAATACTGATTACTAAAATTAAGGATACCAAATGTAAAATGTCAATCAAAATATATACGCAAAGAGAATATCAGAAAATATGTTAATAAAGAAAAAAATACATTTCCATAACTATAATGCATGTTATATAGATATTAAGAAATAATGTATACATTCGCAAGATAGGGAAATAAGATTAAGAAACGGAATTTACAAAAATTAAAATACTAAAAACTAATAAAATTAGTTATTATAAAGTAAATCCATCGATACCCTTCCTCCTAGAATGCAGTGTATACTAAGATATAGCAAACTAAATAGTAATTATCTTGAGAGTTGTTCCTTGCTTCATTACGATTAAATATAATAAACTTGGCATTGTTTGATTGATCTCAGTTCTTTTCTATCTATAATTTCGTTGCGAAATATATCAAACTCACCTAACTTTTTACTTTTTTAAAAGTTAATTTTTATTACAGATTTCACTCCTTTTTAGTAAATATTTTTGAGTATTTCATACTCGACGTCGTAAAAATAAAAAGTAAGCATCTTTAGCACCTTTTGACCACAGCTTTTCTGTAACATTTTCATCACTAACATGAAATCACTCATTGTTCTGATATGCACTACCATCGAATTCTTTCTACACCTAGACACCAAAAACTGCTGTGCGGACTACTCAGACCTCGTCATCGGCCACCCTATACACCTAGACACCAACCTCGAATGATTTTTATACCAAGACACCGAAAACAACCTGAACCTTGTCATTGGCTACCCTGACCAGCTAGTTACCGTTACTGCTCCGGAACACAGAGTATGCATAGGCAACCTCTTAATTCTAAATATCGTAATATATTATTATATGAGAAATGTGAGGATATGTAAAAAAGGTGAAAAGCGATTACCTATAATTTTTGATGCGCAGCTAACTTCACCGTCTTTTCACACTGCGACGTTGCAAACGTCGCAGCCGCGTCGAGACGAGGAATCTCGTTCGATGCGGCCAAGCCCTGAGTGCGCGGAAGAAACAAGCGAGTCGACGTGTTGTTGTCGGCGCCGGCCTGTCCTCAAGTTCGGGGAACGGGCTAGCTAACCGTCATCGTCGGCGCGAAAGTGAGCATCGTTGGCGCGAGAGCGAGCCTCGTCGGCGCGCAAGCTGATAGGTCCTCCGCATGTCGCGAGCCAATCGGCGGGCGCCGATGCGCGGCTTGCTATCCGCGTGGACTGGCAGCCAATCGGGAGCCAGCAAGAAGCGCGGGGCCGACGAGCACGAGACGAGAGCGAGCGCGAGAACGAGCGGGGAAATTGGGGAGTTCTCTCACGACTGTCGACGGAGCACGTCGACGTTTGTGAGAGTTTAGTGCGTCCTCCTCTGCTTGTCGACCCGAGGTCGATTAATAGAGGAGATTGGGAGAGTCTCCCAAGAGTGTGCGAGAGTGCGCGTATGTTACAGGTGCCCGGACGAGCCAGCGACCATCCAGACGAGAGGAGGGAGCCAGCCAGTCCGCCACCATCATCCGGAGGACCAGAGCAGCCAACAACATCGGCGTGGGAGAGCCAAAGCCGCCAGCTGCCATCGGGTCCAGGAGGAGTCCAGGAGACATCGACGGGAGCACTGACGGACGTCCACCGGAAGACGAGAGAAGAGAGCGAGTAAGAGAGAGAGAGAGAGAGAGAAAGAAAGCCGTGAGTGTGTGAGAGAGAGAGTGAGTGAGACGAGAGAGTGATGTGCGGTGCGGGCGCACACCTCGACGTCATTCACGCGAGGCGTCGAGCCAGCGTGCGCGAGAGTGAGAGAGAGAGAGAGGCGCCGAATAAACGCGTGAGTGTGAGAGAGAGAAGAGTGAGTGAGACGAGAGAGGGGTGTGCGGTGCGGGCGCACACCTAGACGTCTTCTGCGCGAGGCGTCTAGCCAGCGCACGCGATAGAGAGAGCGAGAGAGAGAGAGAGCGAGAGAGAGCGAAAGAGCAGTGCGAGAAGACGCGTGTGTGTGCGAGAGAGTGCGAACGAGAAAACCCTAGCTATACGGAAGCAGCAGGTTGGACTTGCCACAAGCGAGAGGCATAGCACGCACGCGATAGAGAGAGAGAGAGAGAGAGAGAGGGAGATCACATTGGCCGCGCAGCGACAGACGGAAACCGAGTCGAGCGCGTACGTGTGACGCAAGGGAGAGAGAGAGAGAGAGAGAGAGAGAGAGAGAGAGAGAGAGAGAGAGAGAGAGAGAGAGAGCCAACCGTCAACGGACTGGACATAAGCCCTGCGTGGCTACATTGTGCGCGGGAGGCATCATTGCCACCGCGTTGTAGGGAAGGGTTGGGCGAAATATAAGTGCAATAAACTGATAACCATTGTGTGATTACTTTCCCCTCTCCCTAGCGTTCTCCCAAACGTGACGATCGCGTAAAATCCCACGAAACAAGAAAAATCCTAGCGCATGCGAGGCGTTAGGTGTTGCGCACCTGTGTTGGAAGGCACAGCGTCGCAACACTAACAGTAGTGGGTCAGGATCATTGTTATGTTTGAGGCTAACATTTATTTCCTGCTGTTCTAAATTCTGTAGGGTTCGCACATAAAGAGTAGCACATAAAAATTAGGCTAACTCCTCGTAGATCCCGATTATATGAATAGCCATTGTGAATATATTGCGTGGTTTTTGACTCCTTTTCAGTTAAGCGGATCATTTTGTAACCTGCCAAAGAATAAACATTAAGCATAACGAGTAGGTATGAGAATGATACGAGAGACAGAAAGAGCATTAGAGAAAATATTTAAAATTAAAATTAGAATATTTAAAAAAGCATTAACATTGTATATATATATATCAATAATATTTTATCTATTGGAATTATAAATTTAGTTGGAGGAAGCTACGTGCCAATGAATTTGCAGCAGTTTTCAACTTGTGATTGCTTTACAAATTAAATTATGTTATTATATTACATTATGTTGATGGCATGCATAGTAGTACGAAATGCATTAATCCCGCCTAATCTTATACAATACGCAGAATTCCATTTTTTTAGAGTTAATATTTAGGAATGTAGCCTACAGATGTCAATACAATATAACGTATAAATTTGTATTATAAATTACCTTTTCCTTGCTGACTGATTTTATTCATATTTTAATTTTGGACAAAAAAAAACGGAGTTAAATTCTTACTAAGGATATGACTCTCTCTAGAACTTAGTTCGTTTTTTAGCATTTCGTAAAAACATGACAAAAAAGGTGTATACATTAAAGAATATTTTATTTATAAAAACGGCAAATTTAATAGAAGAAAATTACGTGTCAATAAATTGACAGCGTTTTTTTTTTGGTATTTGGGATTTTTGTGTAAAGTTTGAGTAGTACTATAATGATGCAGATTGATTTTTCTATTAAACTTCAATAATGCTTATTTCAATAATTTAGAATAATCATCTCTTATGATTCAATGTAACTATTTTTGTAATAAACTTACGTGGCACACAGCTTGAAAATTTTTCTGGATATTCAGTAATAAGATCGTCATTAATTTTATCCTTAATGGGTCCAAGAATAATAACTGGTCTAGTAAAGTCAATAGTAATATTTTGAACAGTATCGTAAGATAGAATAATTTCATCATCACCTAAAGAAATAAACTGTTATCAGTACATACAAATTTTACAATATTGTTACTTATAATACCTGAAAAACTTGGTATATTGAGGTATGTCATGTTAACGATAATAAAAGAAACATATCGATCCAATTTACTAAGTTAACAAAAATCTACTTATAAACTATGTTAATTCAGAGCTTTATTAAAGACCCTGCTAATTTAAGAACATTTCAAGGGGATACATGACCATTTAATAATGATCCACGTCATGTAAGACTTAAGACCAATCGCTAGATAAAACTGCTCTTAACTTGAGAATATTATTTTTTAATGTCTCATAAGCATGCTAATAATTTTTTGTCTCTCTCCATTAAAAAAAAAAAGTTTCACTGCCACTGCTATTTCGAGAATTTTTCCCCTTACTTATTCCCTTCTAATTACTCCCCCTCAGTAACTTCCCTTACTTACTCCCTCTTAATCGCTTTAATTGCTTAAATCCTTTAATTGCTTTCCCTCAGTAGCTTGACTACACTTAGAAGAAGCAAAAAAAAGATATACATGGACGCACCGGTGCCAAGATAAAAAATGGCACTAAAAAACCACAAGAAAGACCCACCAGGCCTGATGCACTTGTTATAAAAGCTGCTCCAGATTGCCTAAAAAACGATCGCATGGAAAAATCTCAAAGTAGGTTTGGTTAATTGCAGAATCAGGGAAATGAGTCGATAATTGCGACCACCTAGATGCTATAAGTGCCTGAGTTTTGGCTGTATCGAAAAAAGTGTAGAGAGACGTACAACAAATGTAAATGCTATTTTAAGTGAGCTGAGTTGGATTCTCTGCCGGGGAAAGGATAGAGAATTAAAAAGTGACCATGCAGCTGGTAGCTATCCATGCCCAGCCTACCGAGCTGCATTAAAAGAATTAAAGAACTAACGAAAATGAAGATAGTGCAGGTCTGGTCCTGTCTCACAGTGGTTTGGATTTAAAATCAGTACAAGTTCGAACAAGACCCTTAGGGTCATCCGTATAAAATAGTAATAAAGAAGATTAAAGAAAGCTACGTGCCGACACTAAAATGCTTGAAACTTTTACACCGGGTAGTGACTGCACTGTTCCCCAGGCAACTGGGAGAGCCGAGTGTCATCTAAAGAGGTGTGGAACCGTTAGCCATCTGCAGAAGGGTACGAAACAACAAGGCCTCAGGGCCGGATGGCATTCCAAATATTTCTTTAAAACATGCTATTCACGCTAATCTAGAAGAAGGAACATTTCCCACAAACTGGATGAAACAGCGACTTGTGCTTTTGCCAAAAGGAAAGAAACTACCCCAGGAGTCCTCATCATACAGACCGCTCTGCGTGCTAGATAGATTATCTGCGTCAGAATGGATCATTTTATAGATGGAAGAGGTAGATTAGCCGAACACCAATATGGCTTCAGAAAGAATCGTTCAACCCTGGACGCAGTTAGTCTAGTGATTGACACTACACAAACAGCAATAGAAGGAAAAAGATAGAAGGAAGGAAGAAAGAAGTATTGCGCCATAGTTACATTGGATGTCTAAAAATGCATTTAATTCGGCAAGATAGAGTGAAATACACGAGGCATTCAAGGGTCAGTACCTTGGCCCAACGACTTGGAACATCATGGACGACGGGGTACTAAAGCTACAATTACCTGAAGGAATAGAAAAAGAGTAGAAATAAGTTTTACTTTAATGGTTAAAAAACAAAATATACATAGAATAACAGATTGTATAGTCGAATTAGCATTTAGAAAGCTGATTAGCACAGCAGTTATATTACAGATTGTACAGTGCTTTCTTCTTCTTTCTTTCCATAATATCAATATCACATTTTATTACACTTATTCCATCGCGTCATTATAATTACAATCTGCATACCCTGCGGAAAAGAATTCCATAGACTCGCCCCGTACACTGCAAATGAATGCAGTCCTATATCAGTTTTTCGAACCCGAATCCCTGGACACCCTACTAGAGGTAGTGTACTGTTTTTTTTTTTAAGGGCCGCGATGTATGGTGGCTGCCCCATACAATAAGCTTTATACACTAACACTGTAGCAAAGTACGCGCTTCTTTCCCTAGTATCCAACCAGCCCAGTTTCTTCCAGTAGGGATTAATATGCTCGCGCCTCCCAGCACCACATATGTAGCGCACACATGCATTCTGCAATCTCTGTAGTCGTGTCTGAAGATCCCCTGACACATCAAGTTATACTACGGAGCAGTAATCTAGGCGAGAAACAGCAAGGGCAGCTGCCAGCTGTTTAAGCAAAACCTCAGTGGTACAGGATCAAGAAGACCTTAGTACATAAAGGGCTCTGTTAACCTTTCGGCTAGCAGCATTAACTTGCGCTTTCTACGTTAATTTAAAGTCTATGACTACATCAAGGTTAGTTACCGTGTCGACAAATGGGACAAAGACGCCGTCCCATACCTCAACACCAGGCAAGTTCAACTTCTACAGTTGATTAATATTATAATCCGATCCGAAAATTGTCGCTTTAGTCTTGCCAGTATTAAGATGAGAGCATTATCAGAGACCCATCCCGACACAGCTATCGCCGTGTATGTTTACAGATCGTCTGCGTATAGCAAAGGTGCAACACTATTCGTCAACAATTCTTCAGGTCTCTCTGATCTCTTGAAGTCAGTCAGTACGTCTTTGAGATTATTTATGTAAAGACTAAACAGGAGAAGTCCCAGAATAGAGCCCTGTGGGACGCTAAGGTTGGTAGTTAGCCAACCTGATTCGCCGTTAGATGTCGTAACCATTTACTGGTTACGTCCTGTAATAAATAACTTAACCCACAGGACTACTGCCCTAGAGAAGCCCATCCCGATCAGTTTTTGGAGTAGCTTCGAGGGAGATATCGTGTAAAACGCCTGGCTAAAGTCAAACAATGCTATAATCGAAACGCTTTGCTTTTCGCATAAGGCACTCACCGATATTTAAAGGTTCGCTGATGAACACACATAAATGCACACACATAGACACAGTACATACACACAGAAAGTATGTAGATATTCAAATATATTTGATAAATTCATTAAACTCTAATGGGGTAAGACTTGACGATGAGAAAAAACATCGTTTTTTTTTCCTGTTCTATTTACCGGATGTGTTATCAGATGGTATTTTCAATATACTGATTACGCTTTATAGAAAAAATTTGTATTCTTATAAAACAGATCAATTTTTCAGATTCGTTAATTGCATAATCTAAATAAAACTGCTCAGTTTTATTTGAATACTTTTGTTGATCTGCTGCAGCAAAAAATAATATTGAATTTTAATCACCATTGATTAAAATAGTAAAAATATTCACACCAAACTTTACATCAAATTTTATGTAATAATTTAGAACTTTAACGTGTACAATTTTACATAAATCAATTAAATTGTAAAACTTTACGTAAATACTTTACGTACTTTAAATAAAATTGTACTGAAAGATCACACATATGTATATAGGAACGATCGAGAGTAGAAAAAAGGAATAGGTGGAGTATCTCCAAAAAAAAAAAAAAAAGAAAAAAAAATACTGACTTGTTAAGATAAAAATAACTTCAATGTATTCTCTAACGTTAACTTAATATAGTGATTAAAACCGGCCTCAAATTTATAACATTTATTTGTATATCTTTATGTTTTCCATTTTTAATACATTTTTTCTCTCATAATATCAATATTAATTCAGTTAGATTTTAGATGATATTTAACTTTTTTATATTTTTATTTATATTTTATCAGTTTTGAAATGTGCAGAGTCCATTGTATATTGATTACAAACAATTTTTGGAATCAATTAATCTTTAACACTGCACAATTAAGAAAGACTATCTTGAGAAGAAATTTGTGGGTGTTTATACTTTGTTCTCGGATTGTATAAAAAACGACAAAGATAAGCGCACGTTCCTAAAAACGGTTATAAATGATCAAGATTGCGTAACAAAAGAGCAGGTTACTAATGAAGATATACAAAAAATCTTGGAAGAAATGTTCACTGTGACTGATAAGGGATCACATGTGAGATATATTTCAGAAGTTCCTCAAGGTTTTAATTTTGTTTTTAAAATATAAAATCTCACATATCTGTCTCAGATCAGGACGCTGAAAGTGTATTGCCAGGGATTAATACTTCAATGTTGTATATTGGCTTAGAAGGGTGGCCAACGGCTATGCACATTGAAGATCAGAATCTGTGTAGCTTAAATTTGTTGTTGCAAGGCTCACCTAAGATCTGGTGCGTTGTGGATAATAGTATGAATGACGTATTGACACAAGAAGTTGCCTCATACGTTAAAGCAAATATCTCTGAAAGTTGTCCACAAGCACTAGAACATAAGGTGTACACTGTGCATCCAAAGCTGTTGACCGAGTGGGGCATCCCTTTCGCCATTGTTCGACAAAACCCCGGAGATTTTTTTTTATAAGGAGTGGGACCTATCACACGGTTGTAAATGCTGGAAGGAACATCGCTGAGGCAGTCAATATTGGCAGCAGTCTATGGAACTGCTCATACGATCCTCCTGCTTGTGATTGCGATGACAATCGTCGTAAAAATGTAGAAAAAAATAGAGCTTTCACGTACGCCATGTAAAAAGCAAGAGTGTTGCATGTTTGTACTATTGAAAACTTCAACAAAAGATTCATCACTAAAACTGAGTTTTAATTACACCAAAAAGATGAACACAACTACGTCAAAAAGTTTATGTGCGAATCATGTGAGGAAACATTTCAGAGGAAATACCATCTTGTTCGACATTTGGAATCACACACTGGGATGGCTAAACATTTATGCAACATTTGCAATAAGGTAGTGGTTGACCTCACATCTCACAATAAAGATGTCCACAGCGATGATCGACCATATTGCCAAAAATGTGGGGTGCAAGTTCGAAAAAGAATTTAGAAGGGCATGTTGATAATTTGCAAGCCGTCTTGTACAACTTGCAATACAACGTTCCGGAGTACAGCGTGTTTGAAGCAGCATATTAAAAAGAAGCATTAGACTAAATAAAATATTAACAATTATTAAAATATGTGTACAAGAATAAGGGTAAATATAAATATCAATGAAAACTGCATGACTGCTGCTTGACTGTGTATATATATGTATAGATGCTGTAGAAAACGATAGTCTATGTGTCCTTTCCTTGATGTGCGCTTGGCTGTTCTGCCCGGACTGAAGCGCTGCTGCTTGACTTTACTATGCTTTTATTGATAGTCAATAAAAGCATAGTAAAGTCAAGCAGCAGCAAAGAGCTATTGATTGACGGTCGTGACCGCTTTGTACGTACATGTACTTAGATGAAAGTAAAAATAATGTTGTGAGATCTGTGGGGACCGTGCGACATTCCATCCGAGCGGCTGCCCGGTCCCCGCAGAATACATATTTAACTATTCGTTAACGATGTTTTAAATAAATTTTCGTCATTCAATGTGTAACGGATTGTACCTACTCCCGAGTTGATTTTGATTTTAAACGACGCCTCGATACCGAGAAAGCAAGACTAATTGTAAGAGTAGGGAGAACCAAGTACGTGTGTGTGTATATAGAATAATGGTGCGTGTGAGATGCGAACTAGATTAAGGAAAATTTGCGCGCTGCGTCACCAGAACGCTGTGAGAGACCCAGAACGACACTTCGGGTTCTCAATTAAATTTGCAGAGAAATCCAGTAATCAAAAACCCGAGAAGGCGTAAGTTTTAGAGTCTTAGTTGTAACGAGTCGGGCCTAATGTTCGCCTCGATAGTTTTTGTGGGTAATAGCGATGTTACGCGATACACTGGTTGGTCTCAGAGAAATAGCTAACGAATCGTCTAACAACATGATAGAAGGGTCATACCTTGGTAACGATGAGCACCACACGATTATATCTTACTGACCAGTGCCAGTGCATGCTGAAGATCGCACAGAGCATCGCCAGGAGCAACTGCGAACGAAGCATCAGATCCACAACACCAAGACCTATAGTTACTAGATTCCTGTGCAAGATAGTGGATGAATTGCATAGCAGCCAGTGCATAAACGTTTAATATAAAAATATTACTCGAAGTCGATTCATTGTAATCATAACGTTAGCAGCGCTGCGTGCGTCGGGAAAGTTTTGACAAGCGTATAACGCATAATTATTAAGAAAGTCGTCTGCGATATTAATTTAACAGCGATCATCCTAGCATGATTAATTCTATTGTGTATGTGTATGTATGAGTGGAAAAATGTATGAGCATAAATTTATGACTATTTGATGATCTTACCGTCGCAAATTCTGAACTAAATATATCCTCCTTATTATATTGTCACGTTTCAAGGATATGTAAATATAAATATTTCAAATATAATCCTAGCATTTTTACAAATGTTAAAGAATGTGCAACAAGCTATTGATTAGCGGTCTGGACTACTTTGTACCTACATGTATTTAGGTGAAAGTAAAAATCATGTTGTGAGATCTTTGGGAACCGGGCAACAATCCTTCCGAGCGGCTGCTAAAAAGCGCGAGTACCAAAAGAACGAGATTAGAAAAATAGAAACTAACAGTAAGGAAAATAACCCGCGCGAGATGTACAAAGGAATCAACGCTATTAGGAAGGGTTTCCAGAGTAGATCGCAATTAATGAAAGATGAGGGCGGGAATCTCGTTACAAGCGAAAATGAACTGCTAAAGCTGTGGAAAGGATATTTTGATAAGTTACTAAACGTACATGAAAACTGCGAGGAAACGGGAGATGAAATCCACACTGCTGAACTCCATATGGAAGAACCGACCTACAAAGAAGTAGAAGCCGCGATCAAAAAACTAAAAAACAATAAGGCCGCAGTAAACGATTCTATACTAGCTGAACTACTTAAATATGGGGGCACTCCGCTTACATACAGAATTTTTGAAGTAGTATGTGCTATTTGGAAAATTGAAACGATACCGGAAAACTAGAAAGAATCCATCATCATACCGATTTTCAAAAAGGGAGATAAGACAGATTGCAATTACTACCGGGGAATCTCACTTTTAGCTACCTGCTACAAAGTTCTATCAAACGTAATACAGGCCAGACTCACGACCTTCGCGGAAGATATAATAAGAGAGTATCAGTGTGGATTCCGGCGTAACAGGTCGACGAGCGATCAAATGTTTACTATAAGACAGTTGTTAGAGAAAAAATGGGAACATTGCGAAACAATACACCAACTATTTATAGACTTCAAAAAAGCGTACAACTCTATCAAACGAAGCAAAATAGAGATACGTGGAAGGCTTGCGTAGATGAGGTGATGAACTTTCGAGTTTGAAATGCCACTTAAAAAAAAAAAAAAAAAAATAAGCATACTAATGAGATTGCCAAATTGACTATATTTGCGCTAGATAAAAGTCGAAGAAAAATCAGATATTATGTTGTAACAATATTATGTTGTAACACTACGTGTCTAATGTAAGGTAGTTTGTAAAATCAGATGCTTATACTTTAAATAAAAAAACTTTGTTGGTTTACCGAATTTATTTTAGCCATGTAAACGCAGCATGAATTTTCTATAAAGAAGCTTGATTATGTATTTATTCTGACACTGAGTCAACCATTTTAATGACGTAATCAGAAATAAGATTGTCGCTTTGTAAGCGCAGGATTAAATTATTCTGAATAAGGTATCGGGAATCAACTTTATAAAAATTTCAATAACTTTCAATAATTTAAATTTTCGAAAGTTGATTCGCAGATACTAATTAGTCCTATTTTTGGTGTTGCCATCCGCATGGAACTTCCATTATTAACAACGAGATGTATAAATAGTATTTTTTTATAAATATTTTTCTCATTTAAAACTGGGTAGATATCCACATGGATATCTGTCTATATTCATAATTTAGATGAACATCCACATACATTTTTCGATAGAGTATGTCATTTTATTTCTTTATTTACTAGTACGTATACATTATAAATTTTTGTTCGCAACATTATTGATTCATAACATTGTTATTGTAGTGAAAAGAGATTAATTTCAATGATTTTCAAAATATAAGCGTTTTTGTAATTTATCAAATTACAAATTTGATTTGTAATTTGATATGGTTATTTCTTTATGTTTCTATATCCATCATTCAAAATATTATATTAAATTTTAAATAAAAAGTATAACACATAGTATAACACATTGAATAGATGTATGTAATAACCTTTGATTAAAAATATACTTTCGCGATTCTTCTTTATCAGAGATTTTTCTAAAAGTATCACCTATAAATTGGAACTATAATTAAAAACATCAAGTACGAAATTACTTGTATTAGGATAATGTTGTCAACGCAGCATAAGCATCATACTATAGTTTTTTCTTATGCATAATGGAACGGCAGCGGGCACAAAATGGTAGCATGCAAAGTTCTATATATGGCAACCTTTTTGATATTAATGTTCTACTATTAAATCATTTTTATATTGTTAACTACTTTTTTCACTATATTTTTATATATTGTATCTCTTTTTTTACAAAAGTATTTATTTGTTATATTTAATTTTTTAGAATACCATTCTAATATATCGGGAGCTATTAATTTTCTAAAAAAAATTTTCTAAAACTACTTTTTGCACTATATTTTT
This sequence comes from Trichomalopsis sarcophagae, assembly GCA_024372645.1. Classification (NCBI taxonomy): domain Eukaryota; kingdom Metazoa; phylum Arthropoda; class Insecta; order Hymenoptera; family Pteromalidae; genus Trichomalopsis; species Trichomalopsis sarcophagae. Next base: position 79,799 of record QLSS01000279.1, read on the forward strand.
ATATATTGTATCTCTTTTTTTACAAAAGTATTTATTTGTTATATTTAATTTTTTAGAATACCATTCTAATATATCGGGAGCTATTAATTTTCTAAAAAAAGTTTAATGTTTCAAAAATATGCCGTATTTTCCATACAGTAATTATATTAATTATATTAAATATTAACAAAGATTTAGCAGGTTATTGTGTGTATAATAATGGTTGCGTAATGGCGTGAACTTGTCACAGCATGTATAATTTTCAATTTGAGAAATCTACGATAATATTCATTTGTTTGAAAAAAGAAAATGCATTAGCTTCAAATTCTACATGACGAAGAAAATAGCAACTGTTCATGCAAGTAAACAATTTTATTTTCCGGTATAGAATATAAAATCTATCCATAAAACATGCCAGCAACTACAATATTTGTCGAAAAATCAATAAAATGTTCAAATATTCGTAGTAGTAAGTAAGCCGTTATGGGGAGACATAACAAATGACGTCACCACTGGCGGATCCTTATCTTATCAATGTAAACAAGTAATAAAGATAATAAAGGTATCATGTTTATACAAACAAGTAATTAACATTATCTTTATTACATGTAATATACATTCAGAGAAACGGCCGGTCCTTCGAAATGGTTGTGTGTCCAGTGACGACCAATCCAGAGGAGACCAGTCCAATTCAGGGGCGGCGCGGCGACCGGGCAGAGAGGGGGTTTGGTTCTCTGGCCCCATAAGGTAGTACCCTGCATTCTAGTTCTCGGCTCATGGTGAGATGGTAGTACCTCACACATCAGTCTAATAGCTGCTTGGTTTACCTAAGTGTGCGGGTTGTGCGTAGTGGGAATACCCTACTCGTCTCCCTCTACACACAAGCACCTCTCCTCTGGTGGGTCGTCCATTACAGAGGATAGGGAGATCTTTTGTCCACTCAATAGATATTACCGGGTGAATCAAAGACTGTTATCGTTCTTCGAATATGCTTCTCTCCCTCTTCACTAACCTCGGATCTCGAATCCTTCGCGTTCGCGTATTAACCGATCGTGGACCGTTTCATTGGAAAAAAAAATAAGCGCATACTATTGTAGTCTGTTGCTGTTTATTCAAAATTGACAATCCAAGACGTCTATGTCATATGCATCTTTCTGAGAGGGTTTATTATTTCTCTATTTTTTGCTACCACCTTTGTTTTGTGACCCTGGTCCCTTGTTAGATGTATCGTCTGCTGTCTGCGTAACGTTCATGCTATGTCCCGTCCACGTCTTTTTCTGACCGGGATTGTTGTCTGTTGGCTTGTTAGGCTGACTGTTTTTAGACTCGTTATTACCCGCGGGTGGGTAGGTGGTTTTTAGATTCGGGTTATTTTGTTTGTTTTGCGCGTTCGGATTATTTTGCGCGTTGGCTCGATTTCGATTTGTGTCATCGTTATCGTAGTCAACAAGTATTTCGAGTTGCCGGCCCTCGCCGAGACTCGTGCCCGGTTACTGTACGTTGTATGTCTCGGTCGAAGTGCCCCGCGATTTTTTTTACATGCTCGTGCTCTTCTAGATTGAGTTTTAGCTCGCGGGCTAGACCAAACATATAAGTGGCATAGCTGACACGGCTTCTAGGCCCAGGGGTGTACTGTCCGAATTCTACTTTACGACCATTCTTTCTTTGAATCTGATTATTCCAGTACCGTTCCCTGAAGCGCGTTGAAAACGTCTCGAAACTATCCTTCTCTGCTTGAAGCAGATACCACAAGTTATGCGCGTCGCCTTCCAAGGCTTGAGATATGACGTATTTTATGGTTTGACCAATTTAATGTAATTGTCGAGTTCTGACAAGAACTTCATGAGTCTTTCGCTGGCTCTTTCGCGGTAGAGCTACCGTTATTATTTTTTATAAGTTTTTCGAGTCGTGTAGACACTCTTGCCTGTGCCTCGATAATTTTTTGCATACACAGACATAGCTCCGTCTGGGATACTTTAATTTCAATTAGTGTGCGTATATCATTAAAATCTGATTTTAATTTAGTATGTTAGTCAGAGGGGGCATTATAGTCCGACTTGACGGTTGCTAGCCTCTTTTTCATCTCGTCATGGCTTTGTTGCAAGTTATCTATGTCAATCTTGTTATTGTCGCTCTCTTTTTTGATTTTTTCTATCGTTAAGGCAAGAGCGTCTATGCGCTCGATAGTTTCGAACTGTTTGTGTTCTTTACTCGTATTTAAAAAACTCGTACGTATATGTGGCTCTCCGAGAGAGTCCAAGTCTTCGTTAGTTTCTAATTTTTTTACTCGTTCTTCGAGTGTGCTTTGTTTTTGGTCTAATATGGCAAGCTCATATACTACAGCATTATTCCATTTGAGCTCTTTCCCCGCATTGCCTGGGTTATGTTCGTCTTGTAATGCCTGGATTTCTTCCAGGATTGCTAGAGAGCGTCGATTATCGGGCAGACAAAGCTAGAGAAAAAGCCTATGGGCCGTGATTAAAAAAAAAACTTTTGTTATCTAAGGATTATTCAAAAAATTTTTTGATGTTTGAGATTGCTACGTAGAAGGGGGGAAACGTAACCGCGCTTTACATTAAGCTGCACGTCGGCTCGTGAATCGTTAGCTTACTCATCCCGTCAGTTATTATCGAGACTTCCCGGTCAAGCGAGTCGAGTCGTGAGCTCAGGATTTGGAATTTTTTGTTTGCTCGCGTCGACAGTTTCTCGATTAGTTTGAATGTCTCAGTCTCTTCTTTGAGGACTTCTTCAAAACCCTTTTCCAGCGCGCGTAGATCATAATCGAGATTTAACACATTCTTATGACACGGTTTGACGTTCCTGTCAACATTTTGGAGGGCTTCGTAGTTCCGCGTGCTGCGCTTGGTTAACTCCCAGATCGTCTCGCAGAGATGATGCGCTTGTGCGTATCTCGAGACGCTTGTGCGTTTGTTGCTCGGCGAGCGATAACTGAAGAAGGGGGATCATTGATCGTGGTGGAGTTTTGAAGTCTCCAAAGTAAAAAGTAAAAATGTTTCAATGATCTCACTTAGTCAATTTCCCGTATTATAACAAACCCGGATACCTGTTCAGGCGCCAATGAACGCGAAGGATTCGAGATCCGAGGTTAGTGAAGAGGGAGAGAAGCACATTCGAAGAACGATAACAGTCTTCGATTCACCCGGTAATATCTATTGAGTGGACAAAAGATCTCCCTATCCTCTGTAATGGACGACCCACCGGAGGAGAGCTGCTTGTATGTAGAGGGAGACGAGTAGGGTATTCCCACTACGCATATCCCGCACACTAGGTAATCCACGCAGCTATTAGCCTGATGTGTGAAGTACTACCATCTCACCATGAGCCGAGAACCAGATGCGCCACCTAAATGCAGGGTACTACCATGCTACACCGGTGACACAGCTGATGGGGGGATGGGAGTGGGTAATGCTAAACAAGGGTTGAAATAGTTTATATGTTTTAAATATCTTTTATTCATTTGATCATTCAATATTCAATTATAAGCGATGGTGGATCGCAGTCTACAAGGAGAAAGAGAGTGGACTGCACACATACTCTTCGAGAGCCTGGGGCTCATGGACTACTAGGTATGGTGGAGACCGGAGCAAGCAGCGAGTACTACCATTCGCACGTTGCTCAGTTGAGAGCCAGATCATTAATGATCGTTGCTGGCCCCGGTGCTCTTTATATACCCGGGATGCTCCCTCTCTCCTGTGTTATCTGCGCCAACGCCATCTACCAGCGCTTAGGTAGACTATTTACATGTAGCTACTAGCACCACTCGGTCGGTAACTTGCCTACGCCCGGCAAGTTATCTGTTGCTATTCTCTTATCCTCCGGGCTTGACCTGCCGTCTCAATACGTTAGTAATGATGTCATTTGTTGTCTCCACACACCAAGTTAGTAAATATAAAAAATCATTTATTACAATATATAATGGTTTTTATTATAAAAAAATTATTTATTTGAATCATCATAAACAATGTAAATCCAATCACACATGTGTACACATACTTACACTTACGCGAGCGCGCACACACACACATACACAATCGTGACCACGCTGTGTCGTTCGAATTGTATAATTTTCGAATGTATCGTATCGTCTGCTAACGCACGAAGGACAGTAGCTTCTTACACTGCGCTCTTTCCCACTCCCACGTACACGCTCTCTCTCTCTGTCTGTCTCTCTCTCTCTCTCTCTCTCTCTCTCTCTCTCTCTCTCTCTCTCTCTCTCTCTTTCTCTACCTCTCCTTGTCCCTCTCTCTCTCTCTCTCTCTCTCTCTTTCTCTACCTCTCCTTGTCCCTCTCTCCTTCTCTCTCTTAGAGTCTCGTAGAGACTCGTAGAGATCTCGTAGAGTCTCTTAGAGTCGTGCGAATACAACTGACGTGTGAAGGATCGGCTCCGCATCTTTTGCATATTAACGTCTCTCAACAATTATATTTTTTGATAAGTGCATATTTGTTCAGTTCCTTGCATCGTGTTGCATCAGTGTTTGTGTGTGAGTGTACCGTCGTGGCTTTACCAAACCAGAAATCAGCATCTTTCTGTGCTTTGAAATCTACATCGATGACTAGGGCCGTCGTCCGTTATCGTCGCATCTATTTGATCTCTGTTGCACCTCACCTGCTCGTGATAACCTGCAAAATTGCACATCGCAACATCCAGGGGGTTCTTCATTCTAAAAAGATTCACAATCTGTAAAGTTTGGCTGTGACAGTGATCTCTAGCCGATTGCCTATTCGCGTCGCCTAGTTCACGTCAACCTGCCGGTCAACGAATCATAACAACAACATTCGCCGGCTCCTTTTGTGAACATCAATTAATATTTGCTCCACACCACTGGTAACGGCTCTTGCTCGCCTCGAACTATGCCTCCGCCGAAATCACTGAAATCCTCTAATGTCTATAGGCACACCGAAAAGCTGGGTGTCAAAATAGTGAAAATTGCTCCCAGTGCAGCAAGTCGTTCCATGAAGCCTGCCGTCCTCTGCTAATGCTGGAATCATCGCCAAGTAACCTTCGCAAAAAATATATCTTCTGTCTTACTTGCAAAAATCGCAAGTCTGCGCCCGAGGCCATGGAGAAGACTAGGCATGTTAGAAATAGAGAGGACGTGCTAGCACCAAATGTGCCTTTAGCATTGTCTACACCTAACTCTTCGCATAACGTCCTCTTGCCTATAAATAAATCGGGCACTGGTGCAGCGCGGTTGCTGCTTTGACTACATCTATGCGCTCGGGCGCAGCATTGCCACGGTCATCTTATACCCCCACTATGGCAACTAAAGTCACTGGACGGAACTCAAGTCCTGCTGCGGTTGATGACACCTCAAGAACAAAGGATGAACTTGGCGAGTATCAGTGTGAGGCCCCGACATCTCTGGTTCCAAGGTCTAGATCGACTACGCTCTCTCTCACTCCCGCGCGTACAGCTGCATCGCTCGTGAGTGGCCTCTCGAGCTCGGCAGCTCCAACGTCGTCTTCGGTACTCTCCACATCTTCAAGACTGAGCTCCAGCCAACTCGACGCATCTGTGGTGAGGAACGGCAGCGTCATCTCCAGTCTGGTAACCTACGCGAACTCTGTCCCTGATATGGTGCAGGAAGTCTCTCTTCCCAACAGGAGTCCATGGCGTCCAGGCTTGGGGAGATTGCGGCTTCCCTAAGTGTTTTACCTCAACTCACTCGGGAGTTCGCTGGTCTTTCCTCAAGGGTGGACTCTTTTGAGGCTCTCCTGACCGAACAATGTACTAAAGTTAACGCTCTGACTTCAGAATGTAAATGGCTTCGCGAGCAATTAGTTAAACACTCTGATTTACATAACGAGATATTTAATTATTTGCCCGAACATAATTCTAAATTTTACACAACCTGACTTCGAAATGTGTAAATTGCTTTGCGAGCAATTAATTAAGCACTCTGATCTGTTCGACAAGAAACTTGCTAATTTCGATAATAAAATTGCGACCATGACTAAAGAAGGATGACGTGATGTTCTGCAACGGATGATGGTCTCGATTCACGACTGTCGGTGCCGCGCGCGGGAGAGGCTGTGCCCTCTGATGTTCGGGCTGCTGTAGCCTCTCATTCACGACTCTCTGTCCTTCGTAAAAGAGTGCTTTGTACTCGCACACGCAGTCCGGAGCTCGCCGACCGCACGGCTGGCTCGGGAGCCGCCAGTGGTACTTGACAACGAGGTAAACGGTGTCACAGCTGCTAGTGTCGTCTGCTGTTGCTACAAGCTCTGTTTCATTCACTCGCTCTTTCCATTGATCGCGTCGACTGCTACGTATGACGCCTAGTGTTTTCAAGTTGTCTGCTTCAGCGCTAGGGATATTAGCTTCTTACATCTGTCATATTATTACATAGCATGCTATGCGTATCTCTCTATCATTACAGTAATATAAAGTATAATTTTAAAATCAAAGAATATACATCCGCTATATTCTATGACAGTGAGAATACTTTTTTAAACAACTGTTTTTCTCGCTATACTTCTTGCTTTTTTTATTAATAAATGTATAATCAAATATCGGTTGATATTTTGTTTTAATTCATTCCACATCAAAGAGATTTTAATATTCATGTGTTGTATGCATCACTACCTTTGAATATATATATAACGTTTATTATAAAAAGTAAGCGCTGTATTTTTAACATAAAATTGTTTTACATTTCAGCGTTACAAAATTGATTAGCCGACATAACCTCTGATGAAGATAATGATGATGATATTACAGAATACACATCAAGTGAAAATGTTGAACCTACGTGATCGGATGAAGGTGAGGAGTAGGAGGTGGAGGAGGAAGAAAGAGAGGCAAGTGAGACGGAGAGGGAGGATGCAGCGCAAGCGGGAAATGCTGTAGCCGATGTACAGTAGAAAGTGGATAAATGTTGATAGCTTAGCTCAGAGATCGGTTGTATCTATAAGAAATAACGATAATTTATGCTTGCCAAGAGCTTTAATTGTCGGGGAGGCTTTTATGATGTGTACAAAATTCTTTTCAAACGAAGCCATTGATACTTGGAATATTGTCAGAGATAGCAGACGTGGTATGCAAAAAGAGCGTGCAAATCTCCTTACTATTAATGCAAACGTCGTAATTTCTGTTGCATTAATTATGTGCATGTATTATTTATATGCTGTATTATGTTGCAAAAAATATTGCTATTGTAATATACGATAGTTTATCTTTTGGAAGTGGAGAACCGCCCTTTTACGATGGAAGACCTCTGTTAAATTCAAATTCTTTTGACGTTATAAATCTTTTGTATGACGCGTGAAGGCGACATTTCGATACAATATTAAATTTAACTGGTGCTGCACGCAATCGTTTTTTCTGCGAACAATGTAATAAAAGCTATAGATACGTAGATGAGCACAGATGTACAGCCAAATGTGACAGGTGTTTTTGTGTACCATTGTGTAATTCTAATATAGATATTATAAAGTGTGTAGAATGTAACCGAGAATTTTACGGACAAATATGTTTCGAGCGTCACAAAATAGATGGGTCATACAAAAAAAATAATAAAAAATATGCGATGTAGTAAAAGTTTGTAATATGTGTTGCAAACGAATTAATATCTACAAGTCAAAGCACGAGTGTGGAATCAATTGGTGCAACTTATGTCGCAAAAAACATGATGTAAATCAGCTCTGTTATATTTAACCCATTGGACGTAATGTTAACGCACAGATTAATCGTAAATCCCCAAAAAAAAAAACTTATTTATTTTTTATGACTTTGAGACGCGTCAAAATTCTGCTTATCGTGAACATGCAGAGATAAAAATATACATTCCAAATCTATGTGTTATACAACAGGTTAGCGATGATTGCATAGATAATGAAGATATAAATATACTATAATTCGAATTTGCCGAAAGAGAAGTTAAATTTAACAAGTTAAAAGCACAAAGATTAAAAAATGAAAGTTGTCCAAAAAATTAATTATGCCATACCTGTGGTGTAAGAGAGCATATATTTCGCGATGATCCAGTTAGACAATTAATAGGTTTGACAGTACGCGGAAAAACTACCTTCGGTCAAATAATTTGTATTGCTCATAGCTCTCGTGGATTTGATGCGCAAATTATTTTGAGAGAAATCGTTGAAAATACCTCAATAGTACCAAACGTAATATTGAATGGACAAAATATAATTATGCTTCAATATGAGCGAACAATATTTATTGATAGCTTAAACTATTTTCACATGAAAATAAATGCTTTACCACACATTTTTTCTCTACTGTCAGCTAGCAAAAAAAGTATATTTTCCTCATCTATTCAATACTTTAAAAAATCAAAATTATGTTGGAGCTTTACCCGAAGCATCGTTCTACGCACCTAATGTCATGGCGACGTCTGAGAAGGAAAAGTTTATTGTATGGTATGAGGAGAACCGAAATACTTATGAGTTTGATTTTCAACGTGAAATAATCGATTAATGCCGTATGGATGTAGAAATTTAAAGACTTGCATGCATGGCTTTTTGGAAATTTTTCATTAAGTGCGGGAATACTTTACAGAGGCAAGGACCATAGCTTATTCGCAAATGTCAATACAGTGGCTGTTACAGTGTGAACATGAGATTGGTCGGGAAATCATACACGCGGGAAGAGTACGTGAATTTATGCTTCTAGAAGGGTTTCGTGTAGATAGCTATTTACCTCCGGAAAATGATAATGCTAAAGGTATTGTCTTTGAATATCGAGGCTGTTACACACGCGGTTGCTCTATTTGCTTTAATAAACAACGAGATAAAATAATGTCATACGGTAGAACTATGGATGAATCGTACGAAAATACTTTTCAAAAAATTAAAAAAATAAAAGCTCTGGGTTACGAAGTTCGAGAGATATGGGAATGTACTTTTGATCGGATAAAAGCAGAGAATCGCGAAATCTACGAATATGTAACACAGCATCCTCTTATGAGTCGTATAACGTTGAATCCACGCTTTTTTTGGAGGTAGAACGGAGAATATAGTTACTGAGTACGCGATCGGAAATAACCAAAAAATTCAATATATATATTTATGCTCTCTTTATCCGTACGTGTATAAACAAGGTCGATTTCCCGTAGGACATCCGCGAATTTTAATTGGTGAAGACTGCAACGAATTAAGGCAGGGGAATAACAATAATCTCAAAAAAATTCAGGGCTACGAGCTGTTGCTAAGCTCTGCTTAAATTCGTTAAACAGTGCAAGTTCGAAAGGTTTTTCCGGCGGTTACTGGAGGCCGTTCTCTTAAAACAGACCGCATAGGTAGCCAAGTACCGACGGCGCTCAGCTTCGCCTCTAAAGTTTTGTCCTCGTCCGTGCATATGAGAGCGAAATAACCCGTAGAGCTACTGTCCAGCGACAGCTTTCAATCGTTTAAGACATAACAGGTTATTTACTTATAATTTTTTTGGTGCATCGGCTGAGAAAATCATTTTGAAACGCGAAAAATTCAGTCGTTTTTGAGTGATTATTAGATAAAACTTGTGAAATCGAAACATAAAATCACGTCGAAACAGGGATAGTTACCAGAAACCTCTTTTAAAACTAAGAAAATGATCGTTTAACATAAGATTTAAGAAAGTCATTTTTTTAACATAATACTTAATTTTGCGTAATCCTTTTTCCCTTCCTTCCACAAACAGAGAATCACCTCATTGTGGGAACTGTCTAATCCTTCGTAAAAAACAGAGAATCGGCTCGTTGTGCGACCTGTTTTTGCAAACACTCCTCTCCTCGAAAGACAGAGAATTGCCTCGTTGTACGACCAGTCTAATTCTTCGTAAAAACAGAGAATCGCCTCGTTGTGCGACCTGTTTTGTAAACACTCCTCTCCTCAAAAGACAGAGAATCGCCGCGTTGTGCGACCTGCTTTTGATAAATAATCCTCATCTTAACTCCTTGGGCAATCCATATTAATTAACAACCTCTTTTCCTTTCTATACGCAAAATAAATATTAAATGAATACTGAAAATAAATCAGATGAGGCGACGCGTAAAAATAGAAGAGGTGGAAACTTGAGATTTCTGCAAAAGTTAGCAATAGAGAGGGAGAATTTAGAAAAACGGTTGAGTGAGGCAAAGTCATCGACAGAAAATCCTCAAGCCATTGCGACAGCAAGTGAAGTAAACCAAAAAAATAACGTCGAGTTATCGGAATTTCAAATTGAAATAGGAAAAAAATTCGACGCTCTATTCGAATTTGCCGAAAGAGAAGTTAAATTTAACAAGTTAAAAGCACAAAGATTAAAAAATGAAAGTTGTCCATAAAATTAATTATGTCGAGTGGTGACGAAAGCGAAAAAACTATAATATACCGGGAAGCGAATATAACAAAAACTCGTGGAAACCAAACACTTGATTTAGACGACAGCCTTTTAAACCATGATTTGCGAATAATAAATCAATATTCGGACTCGCAAAAGAGAAATGATCCAATAGATTCAGCGTTAGAAAGAAGAGCAAGTCAAAGTTATAAAAGATTAGAAAAGAGTTTATCGAAATATCATGTAGAAGCCCATTTTGCTAAACCGAATGCTAGAAAGTCAATTCACGAAAGAGTCCGAAGTTTTAACAAAAATTTATTTGGCGTTTATAGAGAAAATAAGGTTACGGATGATGAAGAAGACAGTGTTATTCAACAAGTTAACATCAGCGTCCCCGTTAAGCAAATACCTATAAAGCCGATTCGATTGAGAGAATCGTTATTAAAACCAAATAATCTAAAGCGAGAACATATTAAAACTTCCTCAGCGGTCCAAGCGAACGCATTTCTAGAAGCCCCGCCTTCTTTAAACCCTGCCTCCGAGGAACGAGATTCTACTCGTGGGGGGGCCGAGCGATGCCGCTCACGAATTAAGAACAGCCGAAACCGATACAAATCCATTGACCGAATTATTAATTAATTCGAAATTGTCAGAATCCTTCAATTCAGGAAATCTACAGGATTTATCCAGTTCCTCTATAAATCCAATCAGTGAAAACGCGACTATTATTAATACAGAAATCACTACTCAATCACAAGAAAAAGAAAAGAGTGACATAATTCCCGAAAATTCAACGAAAGTTGAACTAATACAAACAAGTAATCAAATAGAGTTGCTATCGAATCAGTCCCTCGCAGAATCAGCTAAAGAAGTCACGCAAGAAGCAGCAGAATTATGTAGTAAATTCGCAAATCATTTAAAAAATCAATTAACTCCCTTCGTGAATAAAGAAATTTTAGACAATTATTTTCTAAGTCCCGAGAACGTTGACGAACTAGGAGAAAAAATTAGAAAGGGAGAAAAATTTTCCAACGTATATGACTACGTCTGCCGACGGATCTCGAGTTTTTGGGGAATCATTGCGTTTAAGAATAGTCCTAACAACTCTCGCGACTACACAGAGAATAACGAACAGTTCTTTACCCCTACTGGGAATATAATAAACCCTTTACAAATAATTGCTCCCATAAAGCGTCTAAATTTTGACAAGAGAATAAGCGAAGCAAATAGTGAAAGTGAGATTGAAAATAACAAAAAAAAAAAAAAAATGGCGCCTCAAATAAAAGGAATATCCTTAAAAGATATGCTCGATTTAATTCCTCGTTTCAATGGATCGAATATATCAGTAACGCAGTTTGTCGATGGGTGCACAGAAGCGAAAGAAATCCTCCCTGAAGGAAATGAAGAAGACTGCGCGCGTCTTATCCGAATGCGTCTTTTTGGCGATGCATTAGTATGCGCGCGGGGACAAAAATTTAAAACTATCGATGAAATTATTCAATTCTTTGAGATTAATTACGGATCATCAAAGACGTATTACGAAGTTTCCAGAGAACTAGCAAAAATTAAGAATCGCCTTCGGGAAATCGAAAAAGAAATAAAAAAAGACGCAGTTCGCGAAGGCAGATCAACGGACGAAAATAATTTTAACGAAGAATTAGAAAAGGATTGTATTAGATTCTTTATTCGAGGACTTAGATGGGAAATACAAACTAGAATGGGTGATTTGCAAACGCTAGAGAAAGCTCGTAAAAGGGCGATAGAAATCGAGAGGGATTTTGCGTATACGGGAGAAAGTGGCGAAAATTCGAGGCGGGAAGAAGCGCGATTTAAACCAAAAGAAACTCGAAGAGTAAACGTTGTAGAAGCCATCCCAGAAATAACCTGTAATTTTTGCAATGAAGCAGGACACGTCGAGATAAATTGCTTAAGATTCTATTTACAACTAAATAATAACCGCTCACCACAATCAAATTGGAATACGAACAACACTCGTCCCCCGTCTTTTAACGGAAATAATAACAATCAAGATAATAATCAATCTTATTATAATCGTAATAATAATTCGAATGGATTCGAAAGGAACTTCCTTTATAATAACTATTCTCGTAATCCAGGATCCACTGCTACTAATAATACTCGCTTTGACAGGCCACACTTATTTTCAAAATCGCGAGAATGGAAATAATAATCGTCCCAACAATTTTGTTAACGGAAACAATGATCGTTCTGAAGGACGACAGAATAACAGTATTAATACTAATAATCGTTATAATCCTAATAATGGAATGAGTCCAAAGAACAATTTAAGATACAACAATAATAATTAAGCCTAAAATAATCACACTTCCAATTTGTCAGCAAATTTCGTTTGCTATTATTGCCAAAAACCGGGGCATTCTAGACGAAGTTGCTACAAATTCATTAGGGATATGCAAAAGGGAAGCTTGCAAAAGGGAAAGGGTAACAATATAATCAGAGGAATAAGTAATGACGATGAAGTTTCAAACATAAATATTTATAAAAAGCGTGTAATTAGTAAAGGTACGATTCCGAAATCTACGAAATTGAGAAAGAAAATTAAAAAAATGTTACCATCAGATAACAATTACGAGGATTTTACAGATATTTTCTCAAAAGCTCGACCGTGTAAATTTCACAATTTAATCAAAAAGTACGAAAATCCCGAAGTGTTTAAGTTCGATGCAATGAGTGAGGCGTTAGAAAATATAACTACCACTGAGAGGAAGGCAAATAAGAATTAAAATTATTTCATATCACTTGAAAAAGATAAGTCGCAAGAAGCAGAGCAATCTTTACATGAGTGTGGGAGAATTGAGGAATTGTTAAATGACTTTTAGAATTCCTATGGAAAACAAGAACACGAAGTGCATGGACTTTGCGTAATATCCAGCACGCCAGCCTACGAAAATGCAGAAGGAGCCTACGATAGTGTTATGTTCATAGACTCTGCAGCGGCCGAAGTTTCCCGCTTTGAAAAGGTCAGGGCTTTATTGCTCCTCGATCATCTTAAACCAAGAGAGCGGGAAGCCATTGAGCACATTGTTGACACTTATCACGAACAATTTAATTTACCTGGGGAAAAACTCACTACTACGCATATAATCCAGCATCGCATCCCGACTATAGATAATCGACCCGTAAATGTCAAAACTTACCTCCCTCCTAGAGCACACAGGGGTCCAATTATGGCAAAAATTAAAGAATTTTTGGACGGCGGAATTATTTCACCGTCGAATTCTGATTATAATAGTCCACTTTGGTGTCTAAGAAAAAAAGATGATAGTCATGGTAATCCAAGATACAGAATAGTTTTAGATTATCGAAAACGAAGTTACTATTACCGACAACTATTCTCTTCCGAACATTCAAGATATTTTTGATCAACTCGGAGGCTCAACATATTTCACGGTTCTAGATTTAACATCGGGTTATTATCAAATCCCATTACACCCGGAAGATCGACATAAGACTGCATTTGCTGTAATGAATTCGTGATTTTATGAGTGGAATATTTGTCCACAAGGTTTGACATCTATGCCTGCGACATTCATGCGATGGATTAATATGAAAGAAGGAGAGAAGCCTGAAAGTGCTCTCACTGTCTCGCCCGAAGACGCGAAAGAGTTAGATTCTGGACCATTGGACGTTTGCGTGTACCTCGACGACATCATTATTTATGCAAAAACCGTAGAAGAGCATAACAAAAAATTCGCGAAATTATTAAAGAGATTAAAAGCCGCCAATTTAAAATTATCGCCTAATAAATGTGACTTCCTCCGCACAGTAGTAAGTTTCTTAGGACATTTGACAAGCAATCAAGGAATCTGCCCCGATCCTAAGAAAGTAGAAGCCGTAAGAAAATTTCCGCAACCGAAATCTGTTATAAACATACGACAATTTTTAGGGCTAGCTGGTTATTATCGAAGGTTTATCGACGGATTTTCAAGTATAGCTAAACCGTTAAGTAATCTACTCAAACAAAACGTACCCTTTGAATGGAATGAGAAAGCACAAAAAGCTTTCGATATACTGCGAGAGAAATTATGTAAAGAACCTGTATTAATTTTTTCCGATTTCTCGAAACCTTTTATACTCACCACCAACGCTAGTCTGACTTGCAATGGAGCAGTACTTCCTCAAGGCACGATAGGCCAAAATCGCCCAATTGCATATGCTTCGCGAGTGTTGAATGACGCAGAAACTCGGTACGATACGTATTCGAGAGCAGTCTTGGCTATGATTTTTGGCATTCGCCAGTTTAGACACTATTTATTAGGCACTAAATTCGTCGTTTGCACAGATCATTTACCACTATGTTGGTGGAAAGACTCTCGAGATCCCGATTCACGTTCAACACGATGGAGGCTTAAATTGTCGGACTATAATTTTGAAATCATCTACAAAACCAGGCCAAATCAATCTTAACGCTGATGCACTCTCTTGAAATCCAATTTAAGAGAATGCAGAATCAGTAATGCTTATTCGCGGAAACACAGGAAGTCATGCCGAAACTCAAGTCGAAAATGAGGACCAATCACCCCTAGAGTCAGCAGCCACGGAAGTTACAACTGGAGAGTGGCACGTACTCGCACAGATAAATTAAGTCGGCCTGATTACAGAGAAAACTACAAGAAACTTCCTAATGTAAATAAGGGTACTAAGGAACTCAGAAGGAAGGAGAGATCAAAAGAAAATGATAGAGCACATGCTGATAAGACTGTAGAAAAACATGTCGGGACCCCAACGAACGAAAAACCTTATAAATTACCTATCAACAATCAAAGTGCATCAGAACTAATTAATTAATCTCGACGATATTGGCACGCATAATCTCAGTAATCAAGATCGAGAAACTATAAATAATCATGAAGATAACGATTCTGTTATAAACCTGAATACACAAAAGCGTTCCAAAAGTCATGGCAAAATGTTTGCTGAGAACCGAGAACAGCTGTCAATGCGCAAGGATAATTATTTATATTTTTGTCCTCTATGCACCAGCCTTGCGACGAAGGAGCACGACTTCTAGAGAGTCGTAAGGAAGTACCGCGATTACACGAATTGACTCCAGGAGACTTGAGAATAATGCCGAAAAGCAATAAATGACACTTTATCATAATATTACGGGGACTTAAACGCGAGAGTATCTCGAAAATCACAGAGAATTTGGTTTCCGCAATTCCGGGTTAAAGCAACTAAAGTCATTTATTTTGAAGGAGCAAATCAAGTCAATTAGCCTTGCAAAAAGTAAACGTACGATGGGACAATGTGATGGATGAAATTCAAAGAACCCTAAAAGGATCACAGGTTAAAATAATAATTTGTAAAGGAACTATTACTTATCCGAGTTTGAGCGAACGAACAAAGATCATAGAGGAGTCTCATTGTTCTCCTATAGGGGGACACAAGGGTGTAAGCAAAACTTACAAACGCATCAAACAAAATTTCTACTTGGAGAACATGAAAATTGACCGACAGATGTATATTCGTAAATGTTTACCGTGTCAATTAAAGAAATTAGTCCGAGTTAAAACTAAAAATCGTATGGTTATCACAGACACACCTGTTCAACCCTTTGAAAAAATTCCTTTAGACATAGTCGGTCCGTTTCCGCAAACAGAAGACGTACACGATAACATATTAACAATACAATGTTGTTTGACTAAAAACTCTCTGGCTATCGCGCTTAAAGAAGCCACGGCACGGTCGGTCGCCAACGCGCTGATAAAGCGCTTTATATGCACTTTTGGCGCTCCTATCGCCGTTTTGACTGATCAAGGTACAAACTTTCTAAGCAGTTTAATGAAACGAGTAGCAAAAAGATTCAGAATCACGCAATTCAAGACAACGGCCTTTTATCCACAATCAAACGGCTCTCTCGAAAGAAGTCACCATGTACTGAGAGAATATTTGAAACAATTCATCTCGCAAGACGAACAATGGGACCAATGGCTAGAAATGGCTGCTTTTTCGTATAATACTTTCGTACACGAAACAACACAACACACGCCCTACGAGTTGGTTTTCGGTTTTCACCACCGAGCGACCCACTTGAAACAGAGGACAGACTTCCGACGTATGCCGATTATATTATGGAATTAACAACAAGGTTGAATAACATTCAAGAAATTGCGCGAGAAAAACTAATAGCAGCCAAGTGGCGCGCAAAATACTATTATGACAGAAGTACAAATCCACAAGATTTTAAGGTTGGCAATTATATTTGGCTACTTAAAGGCGGAAAAATTCATAAACTAAAAGACCAGTACGAAGGTCCTTATTTAGTCGTAGATATACTTCGTAATCTACGACTATATAAAGACCTTCGTACTGGTAATATTAAGATACAACTAAAAACTAATAAGTATAAAGTAATGCATATGAATCACGTACGTATATCATACATTGAACCTGGAAAGAATTAAGTCCAAATTAATTAGATTATACATGTCAAATATAGTTTAAGTATAAAGTATGATTCTATTTTACTCTATTCAAATTAACATAATGAATAATTATAGTATTAGCGTTAATCGATTAAACAAGTGAGATAAAAATTTCAAAAAAAATGAGTAGTAGAAAAATAACCGTTGAAATCTATATTTAAAGAAACTAAGCTTAAGAACAAATATAATCAAAAGATAAACTCGCCTCAAGATACACTGTAATCTGTAAGAGTGTACCAAGAAACTCGATAGCACCTTCATAGCAATACTATACATGAACGCTAGCGCCCTGATGGCGATTATATAGAGATATGCACTTGCGCCCTGATGTCAATGATATGTACATCACATATGTCGATTATAGACATAGGCAAGCGAGAATCAGTATTAAGCAAAAATTTTGTCTATACAACGGAAATCGTGTAATATAACTACTGTAATTCATAATAATAGTCATGACATCAATTCTTTCATTGTGCAATTAAATTTATTCTTTCTTTTCTTTTACTTCTCCATCACAAATTAACAACGACCATTTTATATTGATGATTGGAGGAGACAGGGCGGGATAATAATTCCAATGCGCGTATAAGGTCAGCAGTCTTTATTCCGACACACCAAATATCCTCGTCCACGGACTCATCGGACTTGATATACACGAGGGCTTCCAAACTCCTACGCGTGTGTGCGTATCTGATGCTTGAGACAGACTATACAAATTAGTTAGATGCGCTTACACGTATATATACACACAGGGCTTACACCCATATACATAAACACGCCTACGTTCGCTCTCTTATTATTTAGTTTCGAGAATATATACGTGTGTGGAGCTGTCGTCTCGTGCTTTATCCCTTTTTCATCGAGCAGCTTTTTCATTGCACTGTTGCAATATTCGGTTCCGTTATCGCTTCTTAGAACTCTCATAGCACGGTTATACTTATTGAAGACTTGACGTTCAAAACTTATTACTATTCTGGAAACTTCTGTCGGCTATTCCGATGGGATATCCTTAATATTTTAAATAATCGTCAAGCAAAAAATTAACAAGGATCATTAAACAAATTTAATTTGATATAAAAAATTAATGAGAAAATACAAATATATGCTCAACTTTCACTCATAAAACTCAAAAATATATCACTTTTACTCGGACACAAAAACAATTATCACTAAGTTAAGAAGAATCACGTAGCTAACCATTTCAACACTCGTAAAACATTAATACAAGATTTTACACAACTCAAAGAACACAAAAGAGGAGCATTTCTGTTATATTGTTTTAGATTCTGCCTACGTTGAAGAATTCAATTCTTAGACGACTTACAGTTGAGTTAACTCGAAAATTCAGTTGAGTTAAAAATCGCTGTTTGTGATACCAGTGCGGAGGATCAAGCCCTAATGAGAACTCTACTGTACACATCCACGAACAACCGCCCGAGTTCCAAGCATCCTGAATATACCACCTATAAAAACAGACTATACACTTTCATACTATGGTCAGAAGGATCAAGTCACAATTCGTAAGTTTTAGCAGAGATGGGCCTCTGTTATAATTATTACAAAAATGAAGTCTATCGCTTTTACTGCGATTGCAGAATGTCTCAACTTCAACACGTAGAGGATCTACGGATTAGACACGCCATCCTTGCAGCAGACTGTAATTATCTAAGAACCCGAAAAGGAGAAGAATTCATAGAAAAAGTGTGTACGAGAGTAAACTTTAATAGAGAACCACCACCAGAGAGTTTACATTGCAATAATCAAAATTGTAATTCGGATAAATCAGATATTGTAGTAATGAAGCCACTAGATTGTAAAATATGTTTCAGAAAAGAAGTCAAGATCCTTTTTCTTCCTTGTTCTCACTCAATTGCTTGCACAGAGTGTGCCGTCAAATTAGAAGAATGTTGCATATGTAAACAAGCAATCGAATATATGATTCATGTAAACTCTTAAAGAGGAAACAACTTGACGATTCCATCGAACGTATAAGAAAAAAAAAAAACATAAAATGATATCTAACCCGACCACTCAGAAGAATTAAGAACCGTAATATGACGATTTTCACGAAATTTAGATAAAATATTATACGAACTATTAGTACCAGAAGAGATAAAATAAATGAATAAATAGAACTACGATTAAAAGTAGATGATAATATTATTGATATAAGGATTTGACTATACTAAACATTCAACAAGAACTAATTCATCAAGGAAGCAGCCTCGAGGGTATTCTTGAGCCGACTTCATGCACCACTGTAACGTTCCAGATCAAGACTTCAAAACAATAAACAAGTAAATAGAGATTAAGAACAAGATATATTTTAAGAGGGGATCGGGATATTTTTTCTATCATGTTACGTTCTAGTTAATAAACAAAATATTTGATTGGAAAAGAAACATTAAATTTCTAGTAGGACCAAAGACGTAACATTGAAGGGTCCTTTGCATGTATTAGTTATAGAAGATAATTAATAAATTAATTTGACAACTATTATTAAATATTAAGAATTACATAATAATTGAGACTACATAGTGATACCAAAAGAATCACGTACTTACACGAAAAAAAAAAAAAAAATACCAAAAAAAGAAAGTTTTCGAAGAGTAAATAATATTATTAAAAATAACGATATCGTTGTTAAATGCACATTCTAGAAACTATTATTAAATTTAAATTAAAAAAAGTTGATGTTGCGTACAATATAGCCATATTATATACACTTGCACGACAATTATTAAAAATTATATCTAGAAAAACCAAAACAGAATAAAATCAAGAGAAAAAAATCAAGTATTAATTAAGCATTGTAATCGAAAGCAAATGTAATACAAATTTTTTTTCTATTAAGCGATAGAATATTAAGTAACATCAGTATCTATACGAGTATCGTCGAAATAAATGATAATTACCTCATTTACAAACACATACTGATTACTAAAATTAAGGATACCAGATGTAAAATGTCAATCAAAATATATATGCAAGGAGAATATCAGAAAATATGTTAATAAAGAAAAAAATACAATATCATAACTATAAAGCATGTTATATAGATAGTAAGAAATAATGTAAACGCTCACAAGACAGAGAATAGATATAAAAAAAGGAATTCACGAACATTAATTGTGAGCATCAGAGGCTCACCTCAGAACGCTCATCCTAGGGGGAAGGTGTGAAATGCTCATTTTCTTTCGCATTTTAAAAATACTAAAAATCAATAAGATTAGTTATTATAAAGTAAATCCATCGATACCCTTCCTACTAGAATGTAGTATACAATAAGTTATAGCTAATTCAACCAATTCAATAATTAATTGAAACTCAAAGTAAAATCAATTAAGAAAATCGATAATAGGAAATGCACGTAAAATAATAAAAATAAAATGAAACACCGATAATCGCGCACACATGCAGTCCTACGGCAGAGGCATCGAGACCAAGCAAAGCACACCGGTATGCACACACATACTACGACTCTACGGCAAGAGGCAAATAAACGAAACACCGATATGCACGCACACATTGCAGCTCTGCATCAGAAGCAAGAGATCAAGCTAAGCACACCGATGTGCGCGCACACATTACGACTCTACGACAGGAAACTAAGCAGAACACACGATACTAATACCGAACCACTACAAAATATAACGAATACAGCATAGCACAAGCAGAAGAAAAAAACAAGAAACCTACTGAACATGAGAAGAGCATGAGAGGACTCGATGTACTAGAGGAGAGGATTTTTACTCTGGTTTTCTAATTGGCCCTCGCTGCAACGTCACATGCGTAAAAAGCTCCATATAAGGCAAGAAGCTGCATCTAGGCCTCCTAATTGACTAAATACCAACCCCGCCGAGGAGACGAAAATCGGAGATCGCCTCTCCTATGAGAGTATAAAAGAGCCCAGCAACAGATCGCCAGTCTGCTTCCAAAATCGTTACCACGCGAAAACTCTGCCCGAATCCGGCCCGGGTACTAGACTTAGAATTATTTCGGTGTATCGGGACTTATAAAATTTCCGACGGGTCAAAACCTTAGAATCTTTTTATCGATTCTAAGGTTTTGACAGGTTTTAGAAAAATTAAAATCAGTGTAAAGACTTAGAGCATTTCGGCTAGGGGAACAATACGAACATTCCGATTATCAAATCACTTGACTTGCAATTGTGTATATAGAACAATTACGTTGTGGTTCATTATTTTTAATAGCTAAAATAATCCGGAAATCTAGCCAGTTGCGAGCGAGCGTTATTAAATTTTTATGGCAATCGAATAAACTGTATTTCATTTCAAATTGCGAGTAAATCATTAACCCGAAAGCTTTTGATCCCTGTCGCCCCATTTAACTCGAGACTATCCACTTCGGAAGCCGAATCTAAGAGCTGCTGAGAGGACGTGCTGGAAGCTGAGTAGGCCATTGCAGAAATAAAATAAAAGGTAAGTGAATTTAATTACACAGGCTGCATGCCTCTATTGTGCATTTCTCTCTTTCTCTCTCATAATTAGAATCCCCATTAGCCCCCTCATTCGCGATAACTACATTACTATTGGAGTAACATCCGTGCAACCATCTCTTAAAAATAGCGATAGAGAGACTAATTAAAATCAATGCGAGCAACGGAACAGTACCAGTTCGAAAGATTTTTCCGGTGGTTACTGGAGGCCGTTCTCTTAAAACAGATCGCAAAGGTAGCCAAGCACCGAAGAAGAAAATTGTTGAATTTCACGAGGGATTACCTCAGTCTTCAGACTATTCAAAGGATACTGATAGGAACAAAGTATTGATTGCTGATGATTTAATGAAAGAAACTTCGAACAATGTTATTCTCGATCTATTTACAAAGCGTATTTATCACAAAAATTCAAGCGTAATTTTTATTACACAAAATCTTTTTCACGAAGGAGCTGGACAGCGTGATATTTCATTGAAAAAGTTAGAAGGAGAATAGATAGAAGACAGCGTGGTGCTGGTGCTGATACTGTTGCTGCTGATGCTGACAATACAAAGTGCGACTGTCTACCGGCTGTCTACCTAAACATTTTACAAAAAAGTGTGTAGCAATACTGAATGCTCTTTGTCACGCTAACGGACAGCAAAGTTTAGCCTTAATTCGCTCAGCAGACAAAAAACTCATCAGAACTATATGTGAGTGTGCGTTTAATGTGTTACAAGGTGTTGTAAAAATTAAAAATTCTCACAATTCAAAGTTAAAGAAACATAAAAACATTTTGCGCAAATTATTGAATAGGAGCAGTGGTAATAATAATAATGAGACAGAGTGAAAGAAAAAGAGACGGGTGATTATTCAAGATGGTAATGCTTTTTTACCTATGTTACTTACCTATAATTGGCGGACTAGTGTCAAAGTTATTCGGTAGTTCTAAAAGTTAAATATAGAGCATGCACGTAAAATGATTATCTTACCGGAGGAAGCATATGACCGTGTAATGAAAAATCAACAAAAACCACAACAACATTAGCCAGATGAATCAAGTAATGGTTTAGAACAGCCGAGTGTGCAGACAAAAGGCGATAACTTATCACGTCTCGATGCTGAGATGCATGATATACTTTTTTCAAAAAGTATTACAGACGAAAGAGAAAAATGTCAAAAGTATTTACAAATTTTAAGAAGGTATCTTCATTTTAAAACTTTAGAACGTCAAGAACTTTTATCCGATGGTAATACTGCTGCTGCTGGTGTAAAGATTGAAAATGAGGACACATTAAATCCTTTGTCTAATGAGGTAATTTTGACAAGTATACCTAAGGGTTCTGTGAGGAAAGCTCGTTTATTGCTTAAACATTGAAAATCAACTATACCTCATTGTATCAAATGGGATAATTCGGGTACAGTCAGCATCGACGGTAAAGTTACACCTCAGTCAAATATTATAGATTTGGTGGAGGAGGCTGTCCAGAGCATGGCAACAAATGAAGAACCTACTGGAAGATTTCAACTTGCTAATTTTATAGCATCGTCTGACACACCGTCTAAATTCATAAGTAATCCCATTGTATTGTCGATTAGTGAAAACTTCAAACGTGCTTTAAACAAAATTCCCTCAAGTGAAAGAGATAGTTCGGAGAGCGTTTAGACTTCGGAACAAGGTACAAAACTTGCTACTTCAAAACGTTACAGCGAACTTTTGAACAAAAAAAAAATCCTTACCACGAAAATCAGGCGATAAGTAGCTACGCTATAATATTGAAGAATGTCTTATGAAAATAAATATTTTTACACTTAACACGAGGCTGGCTACGCAGGAGCACGTAACCTGATTGCTTAACTAAATAACGTTAATATTTGGTTAAGCAATCAGGATGCATACACGCTTCATCGTCCTATTAGGAGAAAATTTCCTAGACTCGTGTACAATGTCAGTAATGTAGATGATTGTTAGGAGATGGCTTTGTGTGACATGCAGGCTCTCAAAACTTACAACGATAACTTCTCATATCTTCTTGTCGTAATGGATATTCTTAGTGAATACGCTTGGGTCGAGCCGGTTTATGACAAAAGTGTCAAGAGCGTCGTAAGTGCTTTTGATAAAATACTAAAAAGAGCTAATGGTCGCTCCCCTGTACTTGTATAAACAGATAAAGGTAAAGAGTTTGTTGGTTCGGAATTTCAAAAATATTTAAAACAGCATGATATAAATTTTTGAGTTGCGCGTAATCCTGACGTTAACGCAGTAGTTGTGGAACGTCTTAATCGAACCCTCAAAGAAAGAATGTCTAGGTATTTCGCACATAAAAATACACACAGATATATTGACGTTATTCAAAATATTGTTTATGCCTACAATCACATACTGCACAGTGGTATAAAAATGATTCCTGACAAACTGAATATGCGAAGAGGTTAGAAAAAATTTACAGAAAAGAGCACTAAGTCAGCGTAATCAGTCTTGAGTAGGTATATATAGAATAGGTGAGCTCGTTCGCATCAGTCGAGCAAAAGGTACATTCGACAAAGGATACGAGAAGAACTACAGCGAAGAGATTTTTAGAGTACATAGAGTTTCATGTCGACAGAATCTTTATACTTACGAACTCGTTGATCTAGATGGAGAAATAATTGATGGATTTTTTTAACCAGAAGAACTCATACGTGTCGGGGATGATCCTGTAGCAAAAAATAAGGAATTCAAAATTGAATGAGTAATTAAGACTAAAGGTCGAGGAGTAAATAAGAAATTATTTGTGAAGTGGATTGGCTATCCAGATAAATTTAACTCGTGGATTAAAGCAAACGATATCATAGAAATCTGAAACATGTCTAGCAAAGAATTTTATCTGGTACTGTACTAAGTGAACTAAGCAACAGTGGTATGAAATATTTTCCAGAAAACACTGCTTTCTGCTATAACACTCATCTATCTCATGAAGTCCGGCTATCTGGGAACTAGGCTGTTGTACTGACCGAAATACATATACCATGCACTATGCGGCATATTCAAAAAGATGAATGAGAAATAATATTCACCAAAACTAGTAGTAGCAGTAGTACAACAACAACAACAACAACAACAGCTAATGATAACGATGAGAAGCAGAAGCATAAGAAAAAGTAGAAGAAAAGAAGTGCGACAGAACACACGCATTAATTTGACAATTCAGAGTACAGCGATACTTCTTTTCCACCTGGTTTCTACGATAGCCTAAAAGGTCCGAGCAGTATCCGCTCTCTAGGCAACGAAGAAGCCTAGGATAGGAAGCCACAGCAAGCCTTTTTCTGCATGCCTGTCATCTCACCGCCTACAGCAGGCCTCTCCATCGCTCCGCTCTCCAAGGAGCGAACTCCACAGACGCCTGTGGCTACGTGGGACGACGAGCGCACACACCTCTTTACTCAGACTTTCTAGGCCACCCCAATGAACCCAACGAAACAAATCATTTTATGAAAAGTTATCATAATAAACATAAACATTTTTTGCATACATTTTTTAGGTTATGATACATTTTGCGGGTAACTTTTACGATTAAATTATCGATGACTGAGAAGTATCCATGTTTACAAGTGGATGAAAAAATGCTTACACAAACACTCACATAAGTACACGTAAAACAATGTGCGACGTTGCAGTTTCGCCGGTGCAGCTAAACAGCTAATTGCCCTGCCAAGCAAAGGGGGCAAGCACGCGAAACTACCGCGTCGACAAAAGAATCGTCTCTCGACGACGAAGAATCTGCCTCGGCAGCTCAGCTATCTCCGCTTGTGCTGACGGCGTAGAGTGGCGGGATCCTTTTCTGCTTGGCTACTGTAAGATGCTTGGAAAAGGGGTTGGCGTGCGATTGACAACTCTCGTAGTTAATTAACAATCACAATCGGGCCGACTTTGCCCTTTAACATTTATTAATTGAATATTAACATGACGTTCGGATTGCTCCGATATACTACAACTTTACTGTCACGTGTATTTGTGTATGGGAGGTAGACGAGGCAATCATCGAGATCGGCTGTCGCTCGAATACGGTTTCTCCGCGCGACTATCCTAATCTATCTACTGTGCTTATCGCACGCAGTGCATTCGGCACTGGTCTAGAGAGAGAGAGAGAGAGAGAGAGAGAGAGAGAGAGAGAGAGAGAGAGAGAGAGAGAGAGATGGGCTGATTGCTAACACGTAACAACTCACGGTAGATGCTCGTGATGGTCGCTGCGTTGCTCTCGACGAAGATGCGTGGGCCTCGCTGCTTGCTGTAGTGCTGCCGTGTTGGTCGCCCGGAGTATCTCCTCGTCTCGGCTCTATCGGTGATGACCTCTCGCCTTACTGCCTTTAGCTGGTTCCTCGAGCTGGGTCTCGTCCGGGATCCATTCGTGGCTCGGAGTCTCGTCGACCTCTTCCGACGGCTCCTTGGATGTATCGGCCGGCTCTCGCAAGAGAAGCCGGTCACGTGCGTTCGCTTTTGCAGCCGAACGGTAAAAGCCGCCGAATCTTATCTCTCGCTCGGCTCATCAGTCGTCTCGGGCCCTTCGGGTAAGGTTGGCTCGAGACGCTCCTCTTCTCTCTCTTTTGCTCTGCTATTGGCACTGTAGCGCTCTCTCTCTCTCTCTTAGTGCGCTACTCTCTGTATTAGTGCGCTACTCTTTCTCTCTCTCTCTTACATTTCCCTACTCTGATGCTTCGCGTGCGGCTCCTGCCGCCTCGATACTCGCCTCGTCGGGAGTGTATGTGTGTGTGTACGTGTGCTGCGTGCGCACGTATGTGTGCTGGGCATATCCTGCGTGTGTGCGTATATGCACTATCACAAATGTTTACATATTATTTCTATTACATAGACTTTCTCATTGAAGGATACTTTTTCTTACTATCCTGCATTCTTTCTAAACTTTTCACAGCCATTGCTCTAATAATCACAATAAACTTATAAAAATAACAACAATTAACTATAAACAATCTAGAGAGAACTGAAGAATATACAATTTCAACCAGAGAGAAGATCAAATCTGTACCTAAAAAATTGTTCGCAGCTAGATAGACCTGTGTGTTATTAGAATGGTACAATAAACAAAACAGCATTGCGATCAACCGTGAAGTAGTGTCATGCGATAGTTTCGAGAGGTCGAGCGTGTTAGCTCAGGAATAACATAGAACTCTGCCAAAAAATTTTGTTTATAGATGTGTTTATATGTTTTGTATATCTCATGTTTTGACACTACTTGAACTGCTTCTACTCTTGTTCTACTACTGCTGATGCCTTTTTCCAATGAGGATCGTCTATCACTCGATCAGGATCCCCAGCCGGCCTGCAGCTACTTATTCATTTCTTTTTTTTTGTAATCTATGATACAGTGATATCAGTGACTATGCAACCGTGGGATTTATTTCAAATGCTTAACCAGTTATTTGTTGTTTTTCCTACATCCTTTAGAAGCTATTAATATACTAATTGTCATACTGTTGATTATTATTATAGCCATGTGGTGTTGCGTTCAGAGGGCAGAGATAATAAGATCTACTCATCTGTGCTCATTCAACAACCTGGAGACGAGCCTGTATCTGAACTCAGACTGCCTGACACTGTTCATTAGCGTTTGCTGCTTGCATTCACTACCTGTAATATATTTGGTAACTATATTCACACTGTATGAACATACTAGTAGCTATAACTACCTCCACCCCCTGAAAATGACTCTGAACCTATTTGACGATGTTAGTTGGTGTTGCTAGATGCTTCAATCAGGGCGATGACCTTAAAGCTGAATGCATAGCTACTCAACTACTAAGAAACAAGGCTGAACTAAATAAATGGCAACCAAGTGCAGACCATTCGAATGTGGTATCTTTAAACATAAAGATGTCAAGTGACGGTGATATGGAGAGCCACATTACGGAGGTGCTCACCATGTTGAACAGGCTGGCGATAATGGGACGGGAACTGGACGATACTCTTAAGGCAGCTTTAGTGCTGAACAGTATGCCTGAGTCATACGATGTTTTGACAAGCACGTTGCGTTGTCAGAATGAAAGGGATTTCACGTTGGCGTCCGTTAAGGGAAGGCTACTGGATGATCATCGGAGAAAGGATGTGCGTGTATCGGACAGTGAATACGAGGCGGCTTTGCACACATCACACCAAAAGAAGAGCGGACAAATAAAGTGCTACTTTTGTCGCGAATCAGGACATTTAAAGAGAGAATGCAGTAAGTATAAAAGCAGGAAGTTAAGGAAAGAAAATAAAGAAAAGGCCAATAAAGTTAAAGAATTTTTGACAGAATCT
Organism: Trichomalopsis sarcophagae; assembly: GCA_024372645.1. NCBI lineage: Eukaryota > Metazoa > Arthropoda > Insecta > Hymenoptera > Pteromalidae > Trichomalopsis > Trichomalopsis sarcophagae. The sequence goes on from QLSS01000279.1 coordinate 107,260, forward strand.
GAAGAATCCATTTTTACAGTAAAGGAGCATATTAAAGAAAGGTATGCATTAAAGAAATTTGTTTGTCTACAAGAGAAGATGCAGACAACGCCGGTTTATGGCTTGTAGATTCAGGGGCGACAAGCCACATGTGCGCATCGAAAGAAGCGTTCAGAGAGCTTGATCCAGCTGTAGGCGGCTACGTGCAGTTAGCAGATGGAAGCAAGAAAAAGGTGTGCGGCAGAGGTTTGTCCGTCATAAAGTGCGTCTACGACGGAAAAGCGAGAGAAACAAAGCTTAAAGATACGCTATGCGTACCGTCATTAACGACAAATCTCCTGGCAGTGAAGAAGCTCACGAACACTGGATGCGAAGTAATTTTACAAGCAATGAGTGTAAAATAATAAAGGACTGAGAAACCATAGCCATTGGGAAATCAAGATCAGGTATGCAGGGACTCTACGTAGTATATGTCAATATAAAGAGGGTTGAGGGTGCAATCAATACACGGCGATCATACGGAAATTGCCCAGATGATAAACATGTGTCCAGCAGTTTTTCAAGACCTCAAGCATCAAGAGAAATAAGGAGTGCATTAAAAAAGGGACAGAACTCAGGTACAGTCATAAAGAGCGGCGGAGAGACGAGGAGCGGATTAAAAACCGGCCATAAAGAGAAAGCGTCGAAGCAGCCTAATCCGGAGACAGAAGCATCGCAGTTTTTCGTGGATATTTTCTGGAAGAAATCGACAGAAATTGACGAAGAATTCAGCGAGGAAAAAACGGCCTCAAGTACAGCATGGAACGCAGACCAGTCGGAACATCACGATTCGAATGATAGTGCGGAGACAATAATCGGCATAAATAAAGAGCACTATGAATCGTTTGAAGACGCCTGGGATGATGCCACTACGTCGGATAGCAGCGATACCTGCAAAGAGGGGACATCGCCGAAGGATCGGAGCGTCACTAAATGCACGTAATTTTACTGCCTGTGGCGAGCAGTGCAGGAACAAGCACATCGACTATTTCGATCAATATTTCCGGGCATCGTGCCTGAGAAGGCTTCTTATGATCTGTGTTAAAATTATCCTTATTCAAGGAGTATTCTCGCATGAACTCTTGGCTTTGACTGGACGCGAAGAACGCTTGATCAATTAAATCAATTATCTTTTCTTATTGTATTAGCTACGTTACGTCATGCGACGCACCGAAAAAAACAGGTGAACCCTAGATGCATGCCACAATGGTTTCTAGTTTTCCAAATCAATTTCGTCTTCCTGCACTGTTTCCAACTCTCAACTTCTCAATGTTCCTTGGTGTGGAAGAGCGAACAAATTCCCGGTTTCGCACATTTCGCTATGTTGCGGGTGACGCATTTCTATGTCGCCCAGGGAAGTTTATTTGTTTTACTTATGGATTATTTGCATTCAGGGTACTTGCCTGATCCATGGTATCCAACAAATCCACTAACTTGTCTACGGAGGTAATTTTGCGCGAGACAATTACTAGCTGAACTGACTCATCAAAATATCTGGAAAAACACTCGACGGCTGCTTCCTTTGAAGGCGGAATAGTGAGAGCGCGTACCATGTTGTGTAACTGTAATACGTACTCACTACGCATGTACGGCTGACCATTAGCACACTGTGCTTGACAGCGTATCGCAAAGGTCGACCGCAGGCGCTAGCGATCTAAAGCCCTAACGACCTCATCACTGTCATAACTGCACTTGGATCGTAGAGAGCTCTTACTCTGAACCCTCCAATGCCCACTCGTACCCACCAGCGCGACTTGTCTTTATTTGGCGATATCGTTAGCTGGCGAGATTCGCTGGACAATAGTTCTGAGGTTTCGCTCGAGGTATCAGATAAGCCCTCCGTCACGCGCCTCTTCTCTCGGGGAGACTCCTCGCGCGACGGTTCAAGAGGAGTAGTAGCCAGACTTCTAGCTTTTGCGCTTAGGACTAGGAGATCTGCTTCCCTTTTTCCTAGGTCCAGAGCATCCTCGCTGAGGGGCTGACTTCTTACTGCCTCCTTTAGCGTTGGCGTGCTTCGCCGATTCCGCCATCGCCGTAAGCTTCGAATCTAGTATCTTGATTATGGCATCGACTATTATGGGCAGTGCGTCGGTCTGCTCTGCAAATCCCACGGCTGCGAGTTCCCATTCGGGGACAATTGTTACTCCGGGCTTCGGAGGCTGCCTCGAGTCACTGCTCCATGGTTATGTGATCTTTCCGCTGGAACCCTCGTTAAAGAGCGGGAAGCATATTATGGTATATCCGATCCAGTTGCTGGCTAGCGTCTAGTCGGTGTTCCGTTCTCTGCATAATGCTTTGCAGATTGTTTACGTAAACCCGCTCTCAAAATTACTTTGCTCAGTAACTTCTGCTGGTAGCCCTGCGTCTGCCCATACCATCTCTTGAAACATTCGCAGAAATCGTCCCAGCTGGACCATTCTCCCTGTTCAGAGAGCCGGTTGTGTAACCACTCGTACGCGTTGTCCGTCAATAACTCTTGTAATGACGCTGTAGGAAGTTCTCGACGCTGAACGATGAGTCCTTAGTGAACTTAATCCCACATTTGTTCACCGTGGGACCAATGGGTCTGTTGTTCTGTCTTCGCGATCCATCGTAGTTGCTACTGTCACCTAGAGCTTGCGTACGTGCAATTACTGGGGCTTGCAAATAGAGAGGATTCGCCGGGATCCAAGAGTTGGAGGCACCACCAGCCACTGCGCCCGCGTCTTCGCGGAAGCTGTTGTGATTCAAGTGATTTATGCTGTATGTGTTTTGAAAATTCACATAACCGGCTTTGCGTGAGTTCTGTGGATTACTCTCGCTTGCTGGTGGCTCTACCCTTGTACTGGACGCTATGTTAATCGGCCATTGTGACATCGTGGCCTCCATCTTGCACATCAGTGCCCTCATCGTTGCGGTATTCTTAGCTATCGACTGACTTAGCAGGTCATTCTGAGCTACTGAATTCTTTCGCTAATATTCCGTGATTCTGGGTACATTGTGCGCTGCAATGCTCGTCTTCATCGTACCCTCTTGTTGTTGCAGCGCTTTGTTGAGATCTGGTACCTAATCCGCCAGTCACTGCCGCTGTGCCTATGACTGCGCTTGGTGCGGTGACCTTCACACCGCGGAACTTTCCGTTTTGGAAGACATATTCGCCTTTGCCTTCGCCCGCAGTAGTTGTCGGCGTTGTCGTTGTTGTCATTGTCGCCGTTGTCGTGGTTATTGTCGTGACCAGATTCCCTGTCGGCACTTTTATCGAGACGATTCTATTCTGGTCTTAACCCTGCGCCTTTTGCACCGTTAACCTGGCTTGGTTCCGGCGTCGACATTGGCGCTTGTGCCTGTTCACTCTCCTCAGTGACTGGCATTTCTGCAAATGCGTCTCTCATTGTCATCGCGTTTAGCAGTTGTACATTAGGCCCTGTCGGTTGGCCTAAACCTTGCGCCGGTTGACCGAAGTTCATCTTGATCACCGATGTCACCACAACTTCGTTAGCCTCGATCTCTTGTTGTAACAGCTTCAGAGGGTGCGGCTGTTCGGCGTCATAATCACCCATATAAATCGAGCGTGTCGATACTTGTTCAGCCGTTGCGTCGATGAATGACGCAGTTCTCCTCTCTTTACTCGCGCCATTACTGTCGAGGCGTCCAGGCTCTCGCTTAAATCTAACTCGGTATACTTTCCGAGGAGCCATCTGTTCAGCCTAGCAACGCGATCTAATCGCTTGCCGTTTGGCTTCAACTGCATACTCTCGAGGGCATCGTCCATCTCTTCTTTGTCAATGCCCAAGCACCAATTCTCGATGACCTTCTCTACTTTCTTTGCCATATTGTTGTATCTTCTACATCTAAACAACGTTTCGCGGTTGCGAAACAACGACGTGGCAGCTCCCTATCCTACGCACTTACTCCAGATAGCCCCTAGATTGTATTCTTGTTGCTCCAGCGTAAGCTGCAAAAATACAACCTTTCTACTCACACACTTGCACACCTAAGCACCTTGCTGTGACGTATATTATTATGCGAAATCGATTAAACCAAAAAATCGAATTCATAAAATCGGAGCGAAATACGTAGAAAATTTTTTAATTACGCCAGGTAAGCACGAATTGTTTTTGGCGCACGCACTCGAAAAAAAAATCCGGAAAAAGACGAAAATATTTTTCACGGAATTACGTGTATATCTCGATCTGCGAGTCGAGTGTGTTCGCTTTTTGAGTAATCTAGAGATCTTCTTGGCTAAAAACTGTGCGTATACTGTTCCGCGTCTTCCCGTGAAAGTGACTATATACCTCGCGCCTGTCGCGTTCTCGTAGAATTGCCTTTATGTAGCGCCGCAAGCGCTCGCACTTTCTCTCTCTCTCTCTCACACTCGCCCCGTTGCGGGTTTTGCTCTACTATAGCGTGCGTGGACTATACTTTGCGGGTACACGCGTTTGTGTTGCTGCTTTGCTGCCTTTTGCTGTTTAATTGTTAATAATTAAGCAACTTACAATTTCGCTTACACGCTCTGCTCTCACACGAGACGTCACGAGAAAATAATTATGGTACTCTCTATTCAAACGAGAGTGCTTTAAAATTCTCCCGACAACAAATAGATAATTATTCGACTCGAAAAGCATGCGATACTAGTGTCAGCTTCAAATTTCGCTCCTCCGAGTCGTTTAATTTTACGTCGTGTGGCAATATCAATAGATATTTGTTCTCGCCCTGGCAATAAAAATCTCCGATTATTATTCACAGACTTCTGGTGTGAATTGCGTTCGAATTATTCGTATACGCCGCACAAATAAATTCAAAGGCCGCTCAAATCCGCCTGATTTGAGTGTGACGTAAACAACACGGGGATGCTCGTGTTTACGTCGCCCGCGCGACCTTTTAAAAATTCTCAACGGTTTCTCGCTCGCGCCGAAACCCGCGAAAATCATAATATTTGCGTGAACTGGACGCCAATGTATTGAGGTGTAAATTTGATCAACGAATAACGCGCTAATCGACTGAACCAAGTTTCCACGATGCGGCGGAGGACTCCTAGAATATTGGCGCTCGCACGCCTATATCGCCGTGAAGGTCGCGCGCCAGATAACCCTCGCGCGGGTTGATATACACACTCATGTACACAATGACATTTACTGCGCGTCAAACAAACTTTCTCGATCTCGTTTCGATCGAGATCGTCTCGCTGACGCTTCTGATCCCTGACAGACTGCAAATTTAGAACGTCGCTGGACCGCTAAGCAGGAGATCGGGATACCCGGACTCCGCGTCGCACTCACACACAAGATTTAATATGATCTGCTGGATACAGCACAGCACATGCGATCACGAGCCAAGACGCTTATTTACTTTCCGAAGGCCAAGAGCTATCTGAGCGCGCACCTGAAGGATTAGCCCGTGCGCTTACTCTCTCTCTCTCTCTCTCTCTCTCTCTCTCTCTCTCTCTCTCTCTCGCTCTTATTCTCGTATTCGCACGTGTTTTTCTTCGCGCGCGCGAGTCTACCCTGTTTCGTCGCAGCGCAGCAGTACTCATACTGCTACGAGTTAGCCACGGTGCTCAACTCGTTACAGCAGTAATCATTAATTAACTTTTTTAGAAACCAACACAAAGAAAAAGTAAGTGCTAAGAGTCAATCAAAAAATAATATGGATAATAAAATAATATGTTTAACTGATAAAACAACTAATAATTGTATTAAACATTTTGAAAAAATGATACTGATGCATGTGGATAACAATGACATTGTTTATTGTATCTTAGGTTTTTCGTGCAACCCAAATACTATGCGATTCCTCGCCAGGGACTTGAGAAAGAACTTCGTGGCTCCAGACGCTCTCCGCGAGCGTCAAATTCTTGCGAAACCTTATTTCCCGGTGCAAGGTTTTGAGGGAGTGGCAACTTGTCGAAGGTTCATACCGATGGTCTCTGCCGTAACGAAAATTAACTCGTTACAGCTATTTGAATAAGAGCTTCAAACGTAGAGAACAGATGATTTTAAAGTTATTTATATTAATATATCTACTACAAACTTAAACTAATCATGTACAGTATATTAGAAATATGCGTATATTTTAAGACAACTCGCCTCTGATTTACGTTTTCTTATCTGCAGACTTATAAAAGCTCCGCTATGCATTTTAAGCCCAGTCGCGCGGTGTCCTCTTTGGCAGTTCCTCGAGGTTCCAGAGCGCGTGACTTATGTATCACTTGCCGGTAGCGCTGCACGCTCCGCGGGTTTCCCCTTCATTGCACGTGCATCGCTTTCGGATATGCACGGTCCATGATGTACAGTAGGCTTCTTATTTTTCTCTCTACTTGTGCTGTGCTGTATACGTTATATTTTGTAGCGGCTCGGTTTCGGTATGTGTGTTTTCTTTGTCTCCTGCCGTAGAGTCGTAATGTGTGCGTGCATATATTATTTTATCCTGACTGTTTTACATGACTTTACTATTATTATTCATTTTCCTAACTGATTTTACTTCGAGTTTAATTATGTTTTCATGTTTACCTCGCCTTACGTTGTCGTTCCTTATTCTTAATTATACAATTAATTATTGAATTTGTTGATTTTACTATATCATATTATACACTGCATTGTAGTGGGAAGGGTATTGATTGATTTACTTTATAATAACTAATCTTACTTGTTTTCAATATATTAAAATGCGAAAGAAAGTGAGCCTTTCACACCGTAGACATAGGCAACCGTAACAAATAGATATCCGTTCATATAAGATACCCCGTGGGACTCGCGTGCAACAAGGCTCGAAGAACAACCAGTTAAGGTAGTTCACTCGGCCCAGCGAACAGGGGACACTTGATAGGATATATTTACAAAATTACAGCAATCTGTATGAACATTAATTTTTTGAGTAAACTACCTTAATACACTTGATCTAACGCTTCGTTATACACCTACTCTTATACTTCGTGAAACGCGAATTCCGCAAACACAAGAACGACCTATTCTAAGATTGCCTGACCACCTTAGGTCCAAGTGCGATTTTATCATTGGGCCGATGAGATAATCCTTACGATAAACGAGATAACTGTTTCTTCGGGACAAGACACAAGATGGAGAGAAAAACAGTGATCCGAAGGTAACCAGCTAACACGCGAGATAACCAACCCGTTCGCGAGACCGAAACGTAAAACCGCATTGTACCCGCGAGACGGATTTGACCAGGGAAGAAGGAAACGACTTACTGAGCTACAAATCCTCTCGAAGCGATGTTGAGCTAAAACACCGGGGCAAAGCTGAAGTATCGGGAACATGTCTGGTTAGGAGCAGTCGCGGTTCGCGGCCGTCATTATGCTCTCCCTAGCCACCGTGCCACGCGTGCTGATTGGTCAGCGCGTCATGTCCCGACGGCCCACTCCGTCGCAAGAATATCGGCTCGTGGGCGCTAATGGGCACAGATATCTCCTCGGAGACGCTGTTGAAAAAGATGCCGTGATATTTAAATGCGCACAGCATACTGGCAGCCCTTCATCCACAGACAACCAAGATAGCTCTTGGCCGTAGAGCCCTATAGTGACTCCCAATTCCCCATCGTCAGAGTCCTTGACTCGGGTGGCATCTGTTACTATGAACGCGAGACGCTGTAGTTTTTGCTCCTGACGTTTGTGCAGGTAAGCTTCTATTATAAGCTCTACGCTGGTCCTGCTGCAATAGACGCTCACGTAAGCAGACTCCATGAAGAGCTCCGCCACCTGCATCGGCTGTCTTACGGTGCGCGGGATAAACTTGAACGCCCTGTCGAGGTAAATGATTGACGTTTACTCGGAAGAATAAACAACGCAATTAAATACATGCACTATCTCTCATTTATACAGCCTTGAGATGCTTTACCCCGGCCACGCACAACGCCGTTGTTGCACGGGAAAATTTTGCCGTGTTATATTTATAAAATTAATATTTATAAAATCAAAATAGGATAAAAACTTCATTAAAACGAAAATATAATTAAAACAGTATAGTATTTTATAATTCCTTATTGATAATAGATCAATATATAATTGATTATTAAAACTTAACTGTTACATTAATGTTGTAGTGTGTTTAACTGCATACTACGTTAGATATTTATTTGAATGTACATTTTTAAAAATGATTATATTGATGTGATTTTTAGTATTAGATACATTTAAAATCCTACATAATTTAAAATATTTTGATATTTTAACACTAAAATATGTATATGTATATATATCGACTGCTCTAGGGCAGCACTGATGACCGTGTTGGTACCGTCAGTTAAGAGCCAAAGTGCGGTGTCGTGACATTGAAAGATGACTTGCTAAGACACGGCAAAAGCTTCTTTAGTAGAGGTTCTCCATAAGAGAAGTTGTGAAAGGTCTTTGTGCAAGTTGTTAAAAGACGCCATGAGCCCGCGGGGCCCGGGATGCAGTGGCGATAGTAATTTTGCAGCTTAATAAAACGCCAGAGCTCCTTGAATTTGGTATGGCGCTAGTGGTCTGGATCCGCTAGACGAGAGGACGTAGCTAAGGTTTGTCATCTGTTTCTTACCTAGAACGCACTTATCAGGATTTACCTTGATCCTCGAGGCTTGAAGAGTGGCAAAAAGAACTTCCAGATGCTTTAGGTGTTTCTTCAGGCCGTTAGACGCGACGATGATGTCATCAAGGTAAGCACGTGCGAATAGCAGGTCGCACGACAGATAATACATCGCCCTCTAAAATGATTGTGCGGCGCTGCGCAGCCCGAGCGATGATCGCGGAAATTCGAAGAGTTCAAACGGAGTGGTTATCGCGGTTTTATGGATTCCAATTACTGAACTAGCGCACCATACGCAGCCTTACGGTCACGGTTCGCGATGCAAGGCGCGAAAAATGCTTTGCGTTTTACATGTAATGCACGACCGCTGACGCTCGCGTTGCGCACTCGCCCGATCCACCGACCAAGCGCGAGCGTCTGGCGAATAATTCAAGCTTTTGGTCCAGATAAGGCGTGTCATACCAAAATAGTTATTCAATCATATATACCAAAAATCGTTTCTAGGATTGTTGTTTATGTATAAGCGTTTTGAAAAAATATTTGTCACAATAAAAAGTTGTGTTTTAAAAATATCTACAACTTTTACATTTAAAGTTTTTATGTAAAATGCATATCCTCAAAGTTTTATAATATGTACTGGTTTATTGCTATGAAAAAATCGATTTTGGCCTCTTAAGTCCAATTAAAAGCATTTTCAAGCTCAAGTGTCAAATAGGAAAAAGGTGTATTTTCTCGAGATCTACAACTTTTCTACTCAACTTTGTTTTGTAGAATACAGAGAATTCGAGTTAGAGCCAAAAACCGTTTTTAGCGATTTTCGGATGTGACCGCATTCTGCGCATGCATGCAGGATCAAGCCTAAAATAAATTTGGCACCTTACTGTTATGAGGAGAGTTTGTACACCAATTTTTAGCCCGATTGATAAAAGTCTCTCAAAGATAATCGTTTAACGCCAAAATTTTTATTTAAAAAACACGCAAAAATTGAACTACTTGTACCCGCATTTAAAAAAAACATAGACGATCAGGATAAAATGTATTTGTTTTGTGGTTTGTGCGAGAGAGGACTCATCCCAAAATTTCTTCCCGATCGGTAAAAAATTGCGTGAGATATCGTATCTCACATATTTGTCGATGACAAAACTATAAGGCACTTCCGTGTCGCGGTCATGCCTAAAAAGTGTCACCTCGTAGCTCCGGCAGCAAATTCTCTATGATGCGTAGCGGGTAAGTAACAACGTAATTTGACGATTTTAGCTAGTTTTTGCACAATTCATTAAGAAATAAGTCAGTTAAGTACACACTATGAAAAAGTTGAACGATTAACAAAAAGGCGATTGATAAATAAAATAAACCATCCGATTACTGTTTTTTAAATACTGAAGAAATAAACACCAATCTTATAACATTAAAATAGTAGGAAATGGAAATGTTAATTTTTTTAAACTAAATTAACAGTAAGATGTATTAGTGTAGATAGCGTTACTTATCTACAAACTCGTGTAATGCATCAAGGTTGTGTTAGGCTCTGCGACCCCTCGCAAAGTATTTACGTTTTTTATATGCGTATTCATGTAATTGAAGGATAGGTAGAAAGTGCAGGTGAAATGGCATCTGCTGAAAGCTTTAAAAGCTTTGGATTATCGGCCTGATGAGCACGGTTAGCATCTGTCGATGTAGAATATAATTGGTTTAGATTTTAAAAAATTAATGTAAGCTCCACGCGTTGCAAGGATACTGTTTTCTGTGTACTGTAACCTTCAACATTTGAGGTCTAGTCCAACATATTGCGTCAGGCGACCTTGTATGGGCCAGTATGCGACCATTTAAATGCTGGTTTTGTTGAGTTTTCTTGTGACCAGACATAAGAATAAGTTTCTATACCTTGGGCTGCGTCCAAAATTGACCGTATATGCTAGCACCTACGAGGACCGTAGCATTTTCTGCAGTGCTGTTGACGTATTTTGGTTTTTAAGGTTAGGTGCAGCTTTCTAGCAAAAGCTCAATCACATTGGAAGCACTATCGAAAACGCTACTGTCTAAGTAAGTACTAACGTATGTAGTCAATTCTGTACGTAGCCTTCGTGTATAAGTTGACTACCGTTTTATGACCAGTTGAAATTAGGTAAGTTGTAGTATTAAATCGCGATATTTATTATAGATTTTATAGAGGTTCGGTTCTTCGCCATCAAAAAGCAAGAAGTCAAAGCTAGTTATTAGTATACTATAAATGGTGCATGAAAAAAATTCTTGTTGAGGGATATGTTCTTTAGATGGCCACGATGTCATCTGTAAATTTTTAGATCAATTTGATCAATTCTCTTTGAGTTACGAGGGTTTAAGTTTTGGCGCTGTTTATTTAAGCTTTTTTTGCCTATTTCCAAAATGTACAGGTTGACATCGCGATGACCTTGTAAACACACCTCCCGAGTTTAGGCAAGAAATTTTTTTTCGCGCATTATTCGTCAGAGAACCACCCATATATATTGGTAAAACAGGTCAAAAAACTTACATAATTGTTGACTATCATCTTCATCTGCATCATTTTCTAAGTAAACCAGCGTAAGCTCCTCCATAAAAGGTAATTCGACACGGTATAATATTTCTTTGCTTCCAGGATCTATAAAATTATAAATATTGAGCAGCTAAAATGCCTATTTCGTTCGCAACTTACATATTTTATAGAACATAGCATTATTTGCTTCCTTTTAGAGAAAGCTTTGCAATAGTAAAATTTTTGACTTCGTCAAAAAAGGACTATAAATGAATTCCAAGCTATTTATTTGTCCGTTAAATGTGTGTGTGTAAGTGTACGTGGATAATTTTATATTTAGCGTAACATTTTTGGACCTGGGCAATAAACGTGAATAACATTTGGTATCTATAGGTTTTAATAAATTCGAAATTCGAAAAAAGAAGTTATTTTTAATTCTGCCAGCCAGTTTTCATTTTATGGACAATTAAAAAATTTTTCGCGCACTCGTATCTTAATATACTATTTCAAAACTATTTTTTGCGTTGATTGTATTATTATATTGTTAAAAATAATTCAGATATAACGCATTTGAAAAAATTAAATTACCTACTTTTCCCACGAAGACCTTAAGATCGACCGAACCATTCGGCAGCAAACTCAAATATCGCTAAAAGCGAAACTCTGAAGATTCGCTGTTGAACATACACATAGACACACATACACACACAAAAGACGTAGATATTCAAATATTATTGATGAATTCATTAAACTGTAATAGGGTAAGACTTGACGATGATAGAAAACATCGTCTTTTTTTCCTGTTCTAATTACCGGTTGTATTATCGGATGGTATTTTCAATATACTGATTATATTTTATAGAAGAAGATCGTATTCTTATGTAACAAATCAATTTTTCAGATTTGTCAATTGCATAATCTAAATAAAACTACTCAGTTTCATTCGAATACTTTTATTGATCTGCTGCAGGAAAAAATAATGTTGAATTTTAATGACCATTGATTTGTGTATAAAAGATTTTAGGAATTGTAATGATAATAATGAATTGTAATAAGATTAGAAAATAATAATCAACGGGACCCGTTATAGCATTATTCCAGCTGAGGAAACAGACTAATAAACTATTCGTGATAAATGCTACACTACGTAATTATTTGTTATTTATTTCTTCCTGTTCCTTTTTGCGTGTAACGGGCCTAATCCTCAGTCACGACAGTGGCAGCCGTACTGAAAAAAATTAGACGACAATCAACAAGAGCTGCGAAGCGTGGAAACTGCCAAAATGTAACTAAATGCGCTTCTAGTAGAGACTAGAGAGGTGCACTTGCATGTGTTGCTTGAATCAGACTGATACAGGACGACGAGCAGCTACTAACGTTCAGGGCAGGGCCTTAAGGAGCAGTGGTGTCCTCTGGCGGCAGGTGGCGCTTCTCCCAACACGCCATGCATCGTGCGTTGCAGGAAAAGGAAGCGGCGCGGCTGCATAGCCGTGTAGAAGGGACAGGCTACCTGCACGCTCAGACCTGGGACGGATCTTTCATGGGCCTGATTGCCCGCAGTAATAGCAAACGTACACCGCTCCGCCTGTACCCTGGGAATTCCCCGATAATCGCCTAGCAGTAGCTGGCACGACGGCGTCTGCTTTTTCTGATGACCGATGCCGGTCTATCCAGCGCAATACGCGCGAACAATATTAATGTTAATTATTAAAATTATTATTTATTTTGTATATAAATGATTTTGATGCATTTTATTGCAAAATATAATGTAGGGAGGCATGTAAGAACAGAAGCCAAGCGACGCTTTTCCGCTGCAAATGGCGGCAAGCGAAGCGACGCTTTCCCTCCCCCGCACGGCCGAAGCGCGTCACGGGAAAAACCCCGACCCCGAGTCCCGGCGGGAAAAACCCAACGCCTGAGCGAGCAGCGGCGGCAGCGTTCTAACATACCTGAGCCCGCAGGGGCGTAGGAAGGGAGGAACGCCGCCGGCCGAGAGGGTCGGTCTGGGAAGGGCCCGAGACAGGCAAGAGCGGCAGTCTATCAACCGACGAGCAACGACGAGCACAACAGCTAAATGTAACCTACAGTGTAAAACCCTAGACAACTAAGCATTCTTTAAATATACGAACTACAACCTACCAAGTGTTTCGATTCTCTATGGAAATCCTGTACACACAATCCTTCATTCCCACAATAATGTCATTGATATTTGACTATAGTCAAAAATTGCATAAAAATTTGTTTAAGGCTAAAATTATGATTAAAATATTGTTCCTATTATTTTATTTATTTTATTTATTCATCCTAGAGTAATAAATACATATTATACCATATAGACACAGCTACCTGTACATAGGTCTGTTATATATACTTAATAAAATGATCTTACAAAACTAACTTACAAACTAAAAAACTAACAAAATTAAAATCTTACTAAGATCACACTCACAATTTTTAATATTCTATTTTGAGATCTTTGTAGTAATTCTAGGTTGTTTTTGTACGCACCACCCCATGCAATGTTTCCATAGGTTATTATGCTGTGGAAAAACGCATAGTATATAATTTTAAGAATATCGGTTTGCATGTACTTTGACAATTTATATTATATATATATATATATATATATATATATATATATATATATATATAT
>QLSS01000279.1:120932-163750 GCA_024372645.1 Trichomalopsis sarcophagae
TATATATATATATATATATATATATATATATATATATATATATATATTAAATATTTTCTTTATTATATATTCAATGTGCTTATCCCTTTAAATTGAAATCAAAATTAATACCCAGATATTTATACTGTTCAACTCTGTTCAGTTCATTACCCTGTATAAATATTTTTATATCTTTCTTTTTTGGAGCACTATTACAGTAATTGCCGAATATCATATATACAGTTTTACTTATATTAAGAGATAATTTATTAAGCAACAACCAAGTAGATATGTCCTCTAGGTACATATTTATTTTATTTTCCACTTTGGTCCAAGTATCATCAGTGTTATAAATATAGCTGTATCATCAACATATCAGATTGTACTTTCAGTCCTATCTACAAGCAGGTAATTGACATATATTATAAATAAAAATGGACCAATTGTCCCTTGTGGCACTCCTATTTTTATTATTATTATTTTTTTTTTCAATGCAATAATCATTGTTATTTATGATTGTTATAATTTGCTATGTATAATCTAGTTACAATGCATAAATTACAATTTAGTAAAAGTATCATGTTCAATATTTGTTTAAGAAGTCGATTCTGTGATGTAGAACCATATATTATTAAGTGAATAATTTACATTCTTATAATTTATTATGACGAGGAACGTTGTTAACTCGTCATAACCTCCCCAGCATACAATCATTATATTATTTAATGTAAATTAGTTACATGTTACAGGTGAGCAGCGACAGAGCAGCGAGAGGGAGCACACCATGACGGTGAGTGGGGAGAGAGAGAGAGAGAGAGCTTCGCGCGCGTTTTAAGTCTCTAACTGATTCGTTCGAGCTAGCTAACGAGACACAGCTCCGTCTAGGTCACGCTATCTACCGCGAGATTGTGATTACGAATTCGTGTGCGTGAGTGACCGGTGCCCACTGTGACAGCATCACGGCTACGTTTGAGGCTTCTTTGTGCGTCCTCGCCTCGACTCCGTCCGACCTGCGACTACGCCAACTCGCCTGCGAAGGAGACGTCCTGGGCTCGAGCATACCCGAGAGCGAGCGAGAACCTTCAACCGTAAGTGTCAGTTCTCTGATTCTCTCTCTTTTACTAGCTCTCTCCCGATCTCTAGCTACGTTGTTCCCCTGCGTCTCGCACACCCGCGCGTGTGCTCGTGTATCTTATTTTGAGTGCATACAATATATTCCCTTCTTTCTAAACCCAACGTCTGAGTTCGCAGTCATTTCTGCGGACCCGCTTCCCGTCTCCTCTAAGCTACGTTCCCCGCCGTCTTCGCGGGCACGCGTATCGCTTCACGATACTCGTGCATGCTAACTGCAGCTAGCCATATTTGACCTTGGCCGGTCCACTGCGAGCCTAGAGTACATCCCGAGAAAACGAGACCTTGTCTCGATTATTTCGAGGTGATATATATATATATATATATATATATATATATATCTCCTCTATATATATATATATATATATATATATATATATATATATATATCATATATATATGGTGATAAAAGCAATATAAGTGACTTGCTGCTGTTATCCATAGTAGGGCAGCACAAATTTGTGTACAACTTGACAATGTAGTGGTTGAAAAAAGCCAAGCCTATACCGTTCACAGGCTTACAGAATACGGGCTGTGCAATAATATTTTATGACGATACGTGTGCTTTTACAAAAAGGAGTGATAAGAAAGTAACAGGATTACAAGATTCACGAAGACAAAGAAAAGAGAAGGCTTAGTCAGAAAAAAAGGTAAAAGGAAGTAGAGAAAGAACATTCAAAAAATTTAGTCCAGGCATGGTGTAGAGATTAAGTGAAAAAAGTTAGTTCGAGCACGTATGAACAAGTATGTGTAATATAAGGATATTTTGAAAATTAAGTCTAGGCGTTGTGCAGAATATCGTATGTTCAGTATATATAAGGTTTTTTAAGGCTAGGCGTAGTGTAGAGTATAGTATCTTCAATATATATAATGAGTTCCAGTAAAAAAAGTTGATTTAAGTAAGTATGACATGTAATATAAGGTTTTTTTTTTAAATTCAGGCTAGGCGTAGTGTAGAATATTGTTGAGGATCGGTCATCCGTTAACTACGAATTCGAATTGCGCGCCAATGCCATGGCCAACTTGGCGATCAACATTTTTTGGTCCTTTGAGCCGGATCGGAGTGGCGTTGGGCTGGCGGTTCGTGACGAGAGTGCACACACACGGCAGCCATTTTTTGAGCAGAACGAGTTTGGCGTCGGTAGCCGAGACGCAAACAACGCGAGTGAGAGTAGGCGCGAGAGTTACGAATCGGGAGTGTTGTGCAGTGTTGGGTTTTATGAGGACAACACGACTTCGGAGGGAACGAGTGCATCGCACGGGACTTGCTGGAGAAAGGAGTCAGACGCGTGGCACGGGTCGGAGTCGGGACGCGGGCGCGGGAGCATCCGGAGCTGTAGACCAAGCCTTGCAGGTTGGGTGCTTGGTGCGCAGGAGATGGAACGAGAGAGAAGACGAAGGGAGCAGCGAGGTGAGAGCTGCACGCGGCCAAGAGGGAAGCGACGCGGAGGAGTGCGGCCAGAGAGAGAGACCGCACGAACGCAACATCCACGACTAGCAGCCTGGCAGGGGCATCGCTGAAAAGGAAAAAAGGAGGGACATGGCAGCAACACGTTATCGGCATCCGTATCATCGTCGTCGAGGAGACGCCTGCACACACGTAAGTGGAGGCAACACGCTTGTCGGAACGGCTGGCGGTGCGAGAGAGAGAGAGAGAGAGAGAGAGAGAGAGAGAGAGAGAGAGAGCAGACAGGCCGAGGCGACCATATTGCGTCGATACTGCTCGCGGCAGCGTCGCAGACAGCCGAGCACGCGGAGCACGGAGGAGACGAGGGAGCATCACGGCGCAAGTGAGGCATCACACAACAGAAGGAGACGGCGAAACAGCAGCGGCAGGCTGAGCAATTCAGCACACGTCGTCATCCCCGGGAACAGCGACTCGATCTTCAATGATCCGTTAGCTCCTGCTGTTGAGGATTATCTTCTCACCCTGGAAAGTCTTGACCTCCATGAACATTTTGAGTTCAGCACCATAACGGAATCGGATGTGTTGGCTGCAGTATCGCACATCGACACTCAGGCCAGGGGAAGCGACGGAATCTCTCAGGTTGTCATATCAAAAGCATCGCCAGTTCTCGCTCCCCTACTAAGACATATTTTTAACCTGTCTCTGAGCGAACTCTGTTTCCCATCTGCCTTGAAATTGTCGCTTGTGCGTGCACTCAACAAAGTCAGTTCACCAACAGCCCTGACGGACTACCGTCCGATTTCACTTCTCTGCTTTCTCTCAAAGGCCCTGGAGTGGCTCGTGCACAGGCAAGTCTCACAATACCTTAAATTAAGGCTCTTACAAGACAACTTTCAAACAGGCTTCCGCACTGACCACAGCACTCAGTCTGGTTTCAGTTTCAGTTTCCCATCTTATCTATGCGGATGACTTGCAAATTTACAGTTAATGCCACCTTGAGGAGCTTGATTCTTTATCAAACAAGATGAGTGCTAATGCCAACAGGATAATCGGCTGGGCTGCGCAAAACAGGCTTAAACTTAAATTAAAATGTTAATAAAACCAAAGAAATTGTCCTGGGCTCCCCTTACTACATTAATTTAATTCCCTTAACAACTAACACTTTCATTAATATCGGGGGTGTCCAGGTCAGCTTTGAATCCTCTGTGCATAATCTGGGATTAGTGCTTGACTTTAAACTCACAAGTGTGTAAGCGTGCTTACTCGCTAATGTACAGGCTCTACTTTGGTCTTTTTTTACTTCCGCGTCACACTCCGGCCTGTGAGGGGCGAGGTAACACTTCCGGGAATTCCTGCTTTCGCGACGGAGATGCTGAGGAACTCGTTCCATATCAGCGCTTCATACTTACGGAATAACCTGTCATCACACATCAGAAACAATTCATCTACCGTCACTTTCAGAAAACTTGCTAAGAAACAATTTTTTCAACTCGAAAACACATAACTCGTACACACTTTGCTGCACACGCACACACCTACTTTCTCGCTCTACTCTCACACTATACATACTCGAAACATACATCAATCTATTGTTATTTCTTTTCTTACTTTGTAATGCTGTGAACTTACAATCGTACAATATATTATACGCAAAATAAAACTAATTAATCTAATCTAATCTAATCTCTCTCTCTCTCTCTCTCTCTCTCTCTCTCTCTCTCTCTCTCTCTCGCTCTCTCTAGCGCGCGCTCTTACTCGTTTCTTCTGTCGAGATTCTTTGTGGACATCAGTACTTTCGTGGATGTCTTTTAGGCTCCATCTAAACCGTATGACAGCTGTCTTCTCTGGCTCTTCCACACCTATGTTGTTGGCAGCTCAGGTCTTCTCGATAATGGTGGTAAACTGGCCACCTTATATAATGACTGTGCTTTGTACTGCTATGTACCGAGCACTTTGAGTTATTAGAAGTGACGCGTGTATATCTGTGCGGATACTGGAATGTCTACTCTTAGTGTGTAGGTGGACGGTGGGCGGTGTTGAATCCTAACTTGCTCTTATGCGGACACTTGTCTGTCAGTGCATCAATCTTGTACCGACTGTGATGCCTGACGGGACTTGGTTATAGGTTCCTGCTGCTGATCTGATATAGATTATCAATTTGGAACCAATAGAAACTAGATTTCTCTAAATTTGTATGTTTTGTTTTATTAGCATAGGACCGAATCACTTTACGTCAGAGACAGTTTTTAAAAATGACAGATGATACGATGGTTGGTCAGAATATATATATATACGGATATGAATATATGCGGATAACGGCAGGCCGCGTATGTATGAGTGCAGCAGAGAGGGATGCAAGCTTTTGTTCCGTAATTGTGTGTTGTAGACATGTATCGTAATCCGCTGCACACAAGTCATGTTGCGCGTAGCCAGCTGCTCGTGCGTGTATTATATAATAAATGTACACTCGACTGCTGCAACAATAATTAATAACAGGCAATAGTGTGTCTATTATTGTGAATTTAGCTGTATTGGTATCGCTCTCATAGTGAAAAATGTTGAGAATAAAAGATGTTCACGATATATATGGGACGTTCTTTGTCAACCGGAATACCTCTATACCCAAAATTCCTTTTGACCTAAAAATATTTTAAAATATGGAAAATTTAGGATTTTTTATGTACTTTCCATTAGAGCGTGGCCTTTTTTTGAAATTTCGTTTACAGACAGAGCAGCATGTCCCCTAACCTTAAAAAAATACCACTTTACGAAATGATCAGGCTGTCAGAAATCACAGGGGCTCAGAAAAATTCCAGGCAACGACTATTTTCATGTATTTTTTGCTGATGAACACGAATCCGGCGGTATATTTTACCGATACCTCAAGCGTTCGCCCCTAATCTCAAAAAAGACCCCCAAAATTGCAGTTTCGCGCATTTGAGAGCTTTGTCATGTGATGGACGCAAGGAAAATTATTGAAAAACAGAATTTTTATGTATTTTTTGCTGCTGAACACGAATCCGGCGGTATTTTTTACCGATACCTCAAGCGTTCGCCCCTAACCTCAATAACACCCCCAAAATTGCAGTTTCGCGCAGTTGAGAGCTTTGTCCTGTGACGTGAGGAAAATTATTGACAGAGATTATTTTTATGTATTTTGAGATGTTGAACACGAAAATTTGCAATATTACAAGCGGACCATATTTTCTAACATCATACCATTTTTTTATAGTTTGGTGTATTTTTGACATATACATTAGCAGTAATATAAAATCATTTAAAAGGATAGAAATTTTTTTCGTTTTTTTTTGTTTTTATTACCATTTTTTACATTATTTAGCAGTAATCCGTTATTAATAATATTTTGGATGCATTAGAATATCTAAATGCAAAAAGACAACGTCAAGTTATTACAAAATACGTATGTCACACACATATTACAAATTACATTCTTTTTTATTCGAAGGTAAAAGAGAATTAGTAATTGATTCATAAAGAAACAATCCATATTCCATAAAATACGTATTACTTTATTATCTCTCCTTATTATTTTGTATTACAGTAATATTAATAAAATTGTATTATTTGTAAAAAGTTATCGGAGAAAATAAAAAAATTATTATTGAAAAACCTTTTAAATTTTCAAAGAAAATTAAAAATATATGAAAATCACTTAAAATCTTTGAGAGTAACTAAGAATTTTCTTTATTATGTAATAATAACTTATAGATTCTCTCGATTTCATATACATTTTTTTGTTAGTTTGAATTTCAACCACAAATTTATTAATTATTACAACGTGGTATAAATACTTTCCCATACCATCTAAATCAAAATACCCGCGTATGCATAAAAATATTTTTTAGTCAGTTTTTATGAGAATAAACTATTGTCAATAAATATTTTTTAAATAGACCTTAAGAAAATAAATAAGTTTTGAAGACTATTTTGGCAAATAAATGTTTTGATTGTGTATATACTTTTAGTTCTTATTGCATATTGATCATAGTAGCAGAAAGCTTTAAAAACTGGTAAGGTCCAAAAAATCTCTCATCAATACAGATTTTATGTTACTATTTTATAAAAAAATTATTTAATCTAAGATCTTTAATTATGTATGATGTCTACGTACAGCGTGTATTAATTATTTAAAAATATTATTTATCGTGCTGTAATATAAACTACAGCGATAAGAAATTTTTATTTTTTATTAAAACTTGGCAATAATAAAAATAACTTACAGCAGTATTTTGTGTTGTAAAAAATACATTTGAACTATTAGTATTTGTGTAAATTAATATTAGTGAAATTGTTTACAATTCTTTAATTAAGATAAGGAAAGGTTTATGCAATTTACAGGTACCCAGGCGGAAATTTATTTACCTAAGAAAAGCTAATAACTTTTATGATTAGTTTATAATATGTAGATTTTGGACTCTAAAAACGTTTAATATTAAATTATAATAGCTTTTATTAGCTTTTTTTAGCTTTTATTAAATTTTCTATATATTCTGGCACAAAAATAAATGAATGCGTGATCTCCAAAAAAGCTAATAAATTCTAATTAATTAAAAAAAATATTTACATACAATAATTTATATTTATCGGTATTTATAATTCTTACTATATGTTAGTGAGTTTTTTAAAAAGCTAATAACTGCTATGAAATTTTATGAATTATTTTTAGTTTTGTCTTCTAATATCTTAAAAAAAATTCTTTAATCACTTGTTTTTAATGTTTTTAAAAACACACATAGATAAAAGATAAAAGTCACATAATATACTAATAAAAGCTAATAAACTCTAGTAAGATAAGTAATTTTTTTTTTTATAATAAATGTAAATTATTATTAAATTAGAAGACTCATAATGTAGCAACGCTGATTACTACTAGCATTGTTTTGCACAAATATTTAATATCATCCACTACATTCATAAACCTAATACAGTAAAAAACGAATATAAAGTGTTATAAAGCTAGTTATTTGCTATTATTTTAAAATTTCATATAATCAAACGGATAAAGGTAAATATACATTCTATAATATTTTCACCAATATTGATATACGGTGCTAAATCGAGTTATTGTTTTTTATTATAATATTGAAGCGACAATAATGTGACCGCCTACGAAAAAAAAATCGTTTAGATATGTTGTAAACCCCTCAATAAAGAAGGGCACAAAGGAAAAATGCTACGCCTGGTATCAGCTTCATTCTTATCTAAGCATATAGATATTCCTGAGAAAGCTATGATTTGCATAATGTGTCGAAAAGAGAGCTATATATTGTAGATTCCTCAAATTCATCTAATGTTTCTATAGATAAAGAAATCTCAGGACCTTTAGAAAATGATGAAGGATCTCAGACATCTAACAAAATAGTTTATCAAGAGAAGCTAAATTAGAAAAATTAATGGATGGACTGAAAGAAAAGTTTAATTCTCTTTCAAAAAACGATCCATTAAAAGTTTCAATTCTAACAACATTGCCTGATTGTTGGTCATTACGAGATATTATGGAGGAGTTTAATGTTTCTATGAGAATGGCAAAAAGGCAAGAGATTTAAGACATCAATGTGGTACTTTAGCAACTCCTGAATCAAAAACGGGAAAGTCTTTTTCTGAGAGTACTATTAACGAAGTTGTGCAATATTATAACTCCGATATCAACAGTCGCATTATGCCAAATAAGAAAGATATATTGAAAATCAAAGATGGTGGTGAGGTAACATATGTGCCAAAAAGATTACTTTTATTAGACGTAAAGGTTTTGTACAGGAATTATAAGAAGGAACATGAAGAAATACCAATAAGTTTTAGTAAGTTTGTGGAGCTTCGGCCTCAATCGTGTATTTTAGCTGGAGCAAGAGGTAAGCACAGTGTGTGTATGTGTAATACACCAAAATTTTAAGGCAATATTTGATAGTTCCAATTTGATTAAACTAACAACAAATTTGCAATATCCGTTGCAAGGGTATGCTGATTGCATTCATTTTTTTTTATGCAGAAATGCCAATGATGATTGTCACTTAGGATTATGCCAACGATGCCCAAAATTATCAGATTTCGAAGAGTACGTGACATCTGTCCTACTGGAAAACGATGTTGAAGACATTACTTACAGCATTTGGCAATCAAGCGACAAATGTATTTCGAAGTAAGAGTGCATGTATGTACATGATTTCGCGTTAGAATTATCACTGAGCCTTCAAAAACTGATACCGCATCATTTCATTTCCAAGGAACAATCGCAATTCATAAGCAATCTAAAAAATAATTTAAAATCAAATGAGGGTAACTTGGAGATAGACTATTCGGAAAACTACGCATATGTCGTTCAAAATGCTGCCCAACAGTTTCACTATAACAACGACCAGTGTAGTATATTCGTTGCCGTTTTTTACTACAGAGAAGACCAATAAATAAAACACTGCAGCTTCATATTTCTCTCCGAATATAGAACTCATGACACAACGGCTGTGTATTTAACACAAACAATTTTGATTCCTACTATACGAAAAATATTTTCAAAATTAACGAAACTTATATATGTGTCGGATGGAGCAAAACAACATTTTAAAAATAAATACCAAATGGTTAATTTAGTGCACCACAAAGAAGATTTTTCTATAAAGGCAGAGTGGCATAATCATGCTACAGCTCATAGCAGGTCTTGTGACGGAGTAGGAGCAACAGTAAAAAGTCAAGTAACGCGAGCTAGCTCACAAGACAAAGGGAATGAAGCTATTCTTGATTCTATTCAATTTTTCAACTTGGCTACGAATAAGTTTCCCAGTATAACATTTTTCCACTACACTAAACAAGACTATGATAGAACATCTAGAAAACTGAATAAAAGATTTTCCACTGCACCAGCAGTAAAAAACATTTCAGTAAGTCATGCTTTTAAAGTCTCCTCCAAAAAAACTCTTTCTGTATTTAGATATTCTAATGCATCCGAAATATTATCAATAACGGATTACTGCTAAATAATGTATAATATGGAAATAAAAACAAAAAAAATTGAAGTAAAAAAAATAAGCCAAAAAAAATTTATAAAATAACAAAAATAAAAAAAATTAAATAGTAAAATAAAAATAAAAAAAGTAATGCGGGCTTTATAAACATGATGACAGTCTCAACCCTGTAAAACGGAAAGAGTCTTTAAAAAATTATTTTTCAATAAGGACAGACCTATTTCTATTCTTTTAAATGATTTTATATTACTGCTAATGTATGTGTCAAAAATACACCAAACTATAAAAAAATAGTTAGATTTTAGAAAATTTGGTCCGCTTGTAATATTGCAAATCTTCGTGTTCAACATCTCAAAATACATAAAAATAGTCTCTGTCTATAATTTTCCTCACGTCCATCACAGGACAAAGCTCTCAACTGCGCGAATCTACAATTTTGGTGGTGTTTTTTGAGGTTAGGGACGAACGCTTGAGTTATCGGTAAAAAATACCGCCGGATTAGTGTTCAGCAGCAAAAAATACATAAAAATACTGTCTGTCAATAATTTTCCTCGCGTCCATCACAGGAAAAAGCTCTCAAATGCGCGAAACTGCAATTGTGGGGGTGTTTTTTGAGGTTAGGGGCGAACGTTTGAGGTATCGGTAAATTATACCGTCGGATTCGTGTTCAGCAGCAAAAAATACATGAAAATAGTCGTTGCCTGGAATTTTTCTGTGCGCCTGTGATTTCTGACAGCCTGATCATTTCGTAGAGTGGTATTTTTTTAAGGTTAGGGGACGTGCTGCTCTGTCTGTAAACGAAATTTCAAAAAAGGCCACGCTCTAATGGAAAGTACATAAAAAATCCTAAATTTTCCATATTTTTAAATATATTTAGGTCAAAAGGAATTTTGGGTATAGAGGTGTTCCGGTTGACAAAGAACGTCCCATATATATATATATATATATATATATATATATATATATATATATATATATATATACACGCCTTCAAAAGATTCGGTCCTGCGAACATCGCATTTGTACACCATGCTCTAGGAATCTTTATCGATAGAATTGCCCCGACTGTTAGGGTGACCTAGCTTCTTACCTCGCAAGGCTCATGATGGGAGGTGAGAATTACACCAGAGGTCTACTTTCATATGATCTCAATGATGTACCTATGGTAGAATTTGGTAAACCAGAAGAATAAAGATTAGTAAATATTAAATTGTGCGTAGTTTATTTATCTTTATCGAAAACCTGAAAATGAGAAATTTGCTGGTAAATTTTGCAGAAGAAATTTGTTATAAAATTTGTTTTACTTTCTTTTCTAAATAGTTACTGCTCAAATGATTTTTTAAAGAATGATTATCTCCAATTTCTCAATCTTGAAAGTTTAAAATTACTAGTCGAACAAAAAAAAAATAATAAAAATCTTCGTTAGAAATCACTGTTCAGAGAAGTCAATAGCCGTTGAGTTATATTTTTATCGTTGAAAAATTAGTGTAATTAAGTATATTTGAGATGCGGTATTTCAAGCAATTATTTACTAAACATATACTGTAATTTTATGAGAGTACTCTTTTTGTATGCAGTCCAAAAAATGCTCTTATACATGTAAAATCATCAACAGAATACCCGCATTGGAAAAATTCTTAGAGGGTCGCGATAAAAAAGCCTTTTTCTAAAATTATGCCAGATTGGTAAAGCATTACGCAAGATATCGTATCTCACACATTTTTGATGAAAATATAAGGCACTTCCGTACCACCATCGTTTCTAATAATGGGTCACTCTTATTTAGACGAAAAATCACTCTTAGTGTTACGTCTATAACGTAACTTTTGATGTTTCATTTTCAATTGTAAGTAGGACACATTGATGTCTCATTGTTTTAAAGAATCAAAATTCAAATTCTTATTAGGTTCGCAAAAATGCTGTCGAAACGTGTAAATGTGTCAATGAGCGCTGACACAGCCAAAATGTACACTCAGCGTTCCGTAACGTAACAAGCGAGCGCCACTTTTTATGTGTACAATTTCGATACATTTAAGATATAATGTTTATAAATCTCCATAAACATATTGTACCATACTAAGTTTTTAAAAGGTTTTGTGCGCACTTTAGCAGTGAGTTCAAAATTAGAGCTCCGTACCGCACGCCAGTCCGACAATTGGTGACAAGTACAAATTAAAAATTAAATCTAATACATAATCATAACGACAAGAATAAATACGATTATTAGAATAAAGAAATAAACAGTTTCTGTTATCTAACGCAAAGTAGTAAGATTATTTCATTTATAAATTAACCTGATTAAAGCACAACAAGGTAAGGTTTAAATATTTATTAACTAACACAGTGAGAGTGTACTAACTAGTTTTGAATATTAGAGCCTTGCCACTACACCATTCAGTACGTTTTGATTATTATAAATCATTTAGTAGTCAGGACGTAACAATTGGTTCCGATACAAAATAAAGAAAGCATTGAAAAAACTGAATCCATTAGAAGAAAAGTGAGCATAAGACAATTTATTAAAAACCCTTAAAGATAATAATACATCAACTTATCAAATACAACAAGAATATAAGTGAAGAAAAGTGTCATGTGTCAACAAGATTAAAAAGAACAAGGTGTAATACATATGACAAGATTATATGCGGTTCGCGTCAAATTTCACTAGTGGCGCAAGTAGCAGTGAGTGGCCTACAAAACAACAAGCATCAGCAAAATCGCGGAAGTCGTACAAATAATAAAATATTCAAATGACTGATAAAGCAAATCCAGAGCAGAAAACGCCAGATAGCGGAAGACTTACAAGACAACAAGTGCAAGCAAATCCAAGTTTAAGAAATCAGTTATCGGGGTCAATTGAAGAACACGTTTTCAGGAAAAGCACGAAAGTACAACGATCACCAACTAAACAACAGCAAAAAGAAGAAAATAAAAACGTCAAAGTAACAGCAAAGATAAACAAAAATACCGGAACAATACCAAAAACTTCGACTACAGAAAATACAGAGCATAAAATACAAGAAAGACAGGTGGCAGATCCAACAAGCGAGAGCATTAACAAACGGCATAATTCACCTACAGTAACTAAAAATAAACAAATTTTAGTACAAATCGAAGATCAGAGAAAAACCAACTGTACAAGTGAAGAAGATAACTCAACATTTAAATCAAGTTTATCATTTTTTCAAGGAAACAACAACGCCATAAATAACAACTCTATTTTAGATAGCACATTCAATTTTGGAAAAGACGAGAGATACTCAGATTTTGGCGGATTCCTAGCAGAGCAAAGTTTACTGGTAGGTACATCGGAAGATTTGCGGTTCAACAACAATAACAAGGCTCTTGCAAATTTGTCCTTTGACACAGAGTTAGACGAGAAAAAAAGTTTAATAAACTTTGGGAATCTATTTGTAGAAAACACTGATAACGACAGTGAGACAGTAAATATAAATTCTGAAAATCACATTCTATTGCAAGATAACCAAGTAAATCAAGATAATATAAATCAAACAGTGCACAACGAAAACAGACAAGAAAACGAAAATATGAGTATTCCAGGAGAAGCAGCAGGAGGGGCTGCATTACGGCCTCCGAATAAATTAAGTGTGAAAGATGTAGCGAGTTACGTACCAGAATATGATTGAAAAAATCTGACACCCGCTGAATTTATAAAAATTTTAAAACAAGCAAAAAGATTAATAGAGCCTATAGATGACGAAAGCCTAACAGAATTACTAAAAATGAAATTGAGAGGAGAAGCAGAGGAATCATTGGGAGTATCAACAGTCAAAAATTTGGTCGATTTAATAGAACGAGTTAAAACACTGTATCCTTTTAAAGATGACATATATGAAATATGCTGGAAAATTCGAAAAATTATACAAGGAGAGAATGAAACAGTGGTACAGTATACAAATAGATTAAGAAGAATGGCAATAAAAGCAAAGGAGTTGAAGAAGCTAGAAGGAGCTAGTCAACAAGCGCAAATACAATTTGAAGAAAAATTAGATAACGAAGCAACCAAAAGCTATAAGAAAGGACTAAAAACGGAAATCAAGTATGAATTAGGTGAAGAAAAAACAGTGCCAGAAATTTCGAAAGCAGCTATAGAAATTGAGAGCGATTTAGAAGATAGAAAAGGTATGTGTAAGAGTGTCATCAACAACCTATACGAAAGACTAGAAAAAACATAAAAAGTGCTGACGTGCTAAATATGTAGTGATTTCAAGCATGAAGCGCTTTTTTGTCGTACAGGAGCATGTGTATACTGCAAAAGATCAGACCATTTTTCTAATAACTGCAGAAACGTAACAAATAAAATAAAATTGATTTGTAAATTTTGTAGTGAACCAGGACATTCCATCAGCGCATGTCAATTTAATAAAAAACAAAATAATCACTGCCAATATTGTCAAGAAATGGGACACGAAGCAAGTCAATGCCCATATATAGGCGAATATGAAGTCTGTTGGAAATGCAAGGAAGCAGGATATAGTACAAATAGTTGTTCAAATGCAATGATAAATAAGGTTGAAAAATGTGAATACTGTGATAATCCAAGCCACTCAGTACAAAATTGCCCAGAAGTTGTGTATAGAAGATGCAATAAAAAAGGGCATACAATAAAATATTGCAAAGCAGGTGAAGGAAGATCGTTTTTCAGAATATGTACGATTTGTGACACATTCGGACATGAAGAAGCAGATTGCGAAAGAGCAAAAGTTCTTGTTGCGGAATATAAAATGAAGCAACAGTTAAAGTGCCAAATGTGTGATGAAATAGGTCACATAGCTAAAACCTGCAACAAATCTAAAAACAGACAACAAACGCAGCAAACTAGCAGTAATAACTATAACAGAGGTTTTCAGAAGAAATTCTGTGAGTATTGCAACAAATCAGGACACAAAATAGATAACTGTGAATAGATTAAAATGCTAGAAAAAGAGCAAGAGGAATTCTGCACAATATGTAAAGGTTTAAATCATACAGCAGAAAGATGTTACAGAATTAAAAATAACCAGGGAAACTACAATACTCTTCCAGAAGGGAGCGACTAGGAAGAGAAATTAAAGCGTTCCCACTACAAGCTAATATTGAAGAAATCGTGAAACCAATAATATTGAAGGAAGAAAGTAAAAAGGTAGGAGTATCTGATAATATAAAAAATCAACCTATTATACAAACGTATGTTTTGAAGTTGAGAAATTTATTACAATATATAGAAGTAGAAAATCAAGTTACATGTACAAATTATAAGTTGCTAGTAGATAGTGGAGCACAACTGATCATTATTAAGAAGAATAATATAAATATGAATCATATAAATAATGATGAACAAATATTAATATTAGGAATAACTCAGAAAGTTATTAAAACTGGGCTCTAACACTGGGTTCTATTAAAATACCTATAAATGGAATATATTTAGCTTTTCATGTAGCACCAGATGAGTTTTCAATTCCGTATGACGGGATTAATGGAATAAAAGTTTTATTAGATAAAAAATTAATACTAGATAAAGGTTATTTAGAAATAAATAATAAAAGGATTATTTTAAAATCAGCAACAAACGAGCAAAAAATTAATATTAGTAGAATAACTGAAGTAATCTCAGAACGAGAAGAAAATATAGAGGAAAAAACAGAAAAAATAATACAAAATGATATGCAGATAGTATTAAACACCGTGGAAAAAATCTAGGACAATTTAAACAAGGGTTTTATAGAAAATGAGGTGTCAGTAAGCATTGCCAATAGTTCTTTAAATTTTTGTAACGAAAATGAGGAAGAAGCAAGAGCAAGTAGCTGGGATAAAGTCAAACTCACGGAGTTTCTTAATGATTCCAAAATTAATATTCAGCAGTTTATTGAAAACATTAACGAAGATCTAGAAAACTATCAAAAATCCGTAGAAGCAAATTATATTATTCCAGACTATCCTGCAATAATTAAGACACTAAAGGATAATGTCAGTTACGAAAATGAGGAAAAATATGTGAGACACACAAATCATATAAATTTTCTAACGTTTGATATAGAAGATATGCCGGTTACGTATAATGGGATATCCAGCTTAGAATTACCAAGAGAGGAAGAAACATTACATCATGGGTCAATATTTTTAGCTACGGAAGGAGCAAAAACTTCAGAAAAGATTGAAAAACTAAGTAAAAATGAGAGAAAACGTTTATTATTAAATACAATCAATTTAAATCATTTATCGCGGAGAAAGAGGAAATTTATCGAAGATTTTATTCTAATGAATGCTGATATTTGTTGGTTAGAAGGGGGAAAAATAGGCGTATGTAATATAGAAGAGCACGAGATAAATCTAACAGATAATAAACCTGTCTATGTGAAGCAATTTCCATTAGAGTACACACTAAAGCAAATTGCTATAAGTGAAACAAAAAAATTAATAATAAATGAATTAGTTAGATCATCAATGAGCGTGTATATAATGCACCAGCATGGGTAGTACTTAAAAAAGGGCTAACTAAAGACGGTAAAAAGAAGTGGAGATTAGGAATAGATTATCGCAAATTAAATTCTAAAACTATACCAAATCCATATTTGTTACCTAATATTACAGAATTATTTCATTCTATAGGTAAAAATAAATATTTTACAACAATCGACATGGTATCTGGTTTTCATCAGGCAAAAATGAAAGAATCTGATTTACATAAAACGGCATTTAGCATACATCCATTGGGACGTTTTGAATTTAAAGTAATACCATTTGGATTAATAAATTCACGGAGAGTATTCCAGAGAATTCTTACAAAACCTTTGGGAGATTTATTAGAAAAATGTTTTTGTTATGTTTATATAGATGATATTGTTACGTGTGCGGGTCGATAGTTTTGTTCTTCGTGAGGTGTTAAGCTCACGGTCGCTGCGAAATTACCAGGGTAATGAAAGAACACGAGAGATTATCGGTAAATGTGTCTATTTATTAATCGTGATTCACAATGAACTGATTGTATGAAGGAGAGAAAGCGTGTTTAAGGTGATCTCGGAGAATGTGCGCTCTAAGTCTACGATCCTATCTGTCGTCTCCGAGTCAAAAACTACCTGTCTAATGCTGGATCGTGGGTGGCGGAATCGGGCGAGCGTCCGCATGCACCCCCTTTTATAGAATCCCCGGGTGGTGTGATTCCTACCCGCGCGGTTATCCGAAATCGTGGAAGGGAGGTTATACTGACAAAAGGAAAGGTACCCAACCCGAACTCACCGATTTTGATGATTTTCATATATGTTGTAGAACATGAAAAAATAAGAGACACGTATTTTTTTTATCGGCTAATTTTCACTTTTAAGGGGTAAAAACCTCCCCTAAAGTTAACCCCCAAAAAGCGTTTTTTTTAAATGTCTCGGCTTAAAATTAAAATTTTTCAATGAAACAAATTGGAGGTTATTTCTTACAAAAAGAGAAAGTATTTCATGGTGATTTGAAGAGTAAAGGTAGCATCCTATATTTTTTAGGGGTTGAAAACATATATTTTTTGGCATAATTTTATAAATAATGCCAAAAAATATATGTTTTCAACCCAAAAAAAATGTTTAAACCGACTAAAAAGAAATTGGAAAAAATGTTTAAACATCCTTAATAACGAAATTTAGTTGACGTCTTTCGATGTTTTCATAAATATTACCCCTAAGGTAAACCACCCCTAACACAAAATAACTGTAAATATGTAATTCGATACATAATATTTCGTAGAAAGTTTGTATATAGAGGTTTTCGAGGTCACTGATTACAAATCTGTTATCAGATTTTGAAAATTCAAAGTGGCGGAACCAATATGGCGGACGGAAATATCGAAAAAAAAATTTAAATAATAAAAAAGTTTTAAACGACTAAAAAAATTGGAAAAAATTTGTAAACATCTATAATAAACAAATTAAGTTTTTCGATTTTTTCATAGATACTACCCCTTAGGGGGTAAACCACCCCTAACACAAAATAACTATAAGTATACTTCAATCCATAATATTTTGTAGAAGGTTTGTATATAGGGGTTTTCGAGATCGCTCCTTACAAATCTGATATCAGATTTTAAAAATTCAAAATGGCGGAACCAATGTGGTGGACGAAAATGTCGAAAAAAAATTTTAACTTTCATAAAAACTTGTTTACAAATGTGTGATCTTTGTAGCCTGTACATGTGAACTAAAGAGCCTTAAACCCTAAACCCCTAAAGAACAAATAGGCTAAATAGTTGTGCTTTTTAACCAAACAACTCCAAACCCCTAACCTCCAGACAAGCCGAAGGCCTATGCTTTACCATAGACACGAGTATAGACTTATTACCGATATTTTATTCTATCATTTTGTATGTAAAAAATAACGTCTCGTTTTATGTTTCAATCAAAGATTATTTATTTTTCTGCTTTTATAAATTAGCATAATTTCAAAAGTAATTTCATAAATTATAAAGTATTTCATAAATTGCATAATTATATAATTTTATAAATTCAAAAAGTCCATACTTTTTTGCAAATGAAAAAACATAGGTTAATAAAATTAGTTTATCAAACTCTTTTACGTTTTGTAATAAAATTTAATGTTGTCAAACTTGGGAGTTTTTCATTGTTACAAGTATTTCGTAAGCCAAGTTTTTTAGATGAATTCTCGAAGTAATGATTATTGTATCTATAGTAAAATATTTACAGTCTGGAATTCCATAATAATACTATTTGATACGATTTAATGAATTTATCAAAAAATCTAAATTTAATAATAAATATTATTCTAATGATTATTATTATTTTTCATTATCATTGCTATTATCAGTATTACTATTATTATTGCTATTGAAATTATGCTTATTCTTCTTCGTATTATTATTATTATTATTATATTACTATGATAATTTTTGTTATTGGTAAAAATACATAAAAGAATATTAACACTCGAACTTCATTTGCAATTAAAGAACACGTTGTTATTGAAAGGGAATTTTATATGCATTCATTAGTTTAATGAATGTTATCGTACATTGAATGATAATTCCACAGATAAATGTCTTTCACTCATTAAAGTTGATGACAATATGTGCGAATCAGTATGTTATTTTTTTAGATTGTTTTCATCGAGTGTTTACCTCAGCTGCCTGTGTTATTTTTTCGGCAGTGAGTGAGTTTTGTGGGTATTCTAGTTCGATGCCGAAAAGTACGAATAGTACGTCTTTTTGTTTGTCAGTGGTATCATACAGTTGTAGAATATTTTCTTTAGTGATTTTATATAGATTTACATTATTCAATTTCAAAATGAATAAAAGTTTCTATAAATTTTAAAAGTCAAAAAAAATTAGTAAAAACATTATTAAAAAAAATTATTAAAAACTACCATTTTCGGCGCCTATAAAGTGAACCAAAAATAGAGTTTTCCGAACATCACAAAGTGGAACGAGAATTTTTCTCCAATGCATAAATTAATGATTTGATTCAATTTACATTCACTCGTTTTATTCTGGTAGAAATGTAGCAGTCGTGCCTTACATGCAAAAACACAGCTTGTATAAATTTTACCGCTTGTTTTCATTTTAGATTGAAAAATGAAAATTAATCCGTTAAACGTTCTAAACTTATTATTAGCATACTTTCAAACGTTAAACATACCAGATAGTGTCACGAATTATCATGAAACAGAGTTGGCCGAAAAAATAAAAGAAATTTTAATAGATGCAACACATGATTTCAACGATGTAGAAATGATTACTGATGACTCTTTGGATTTTCAAGAAGAGTATAAAGACCATAATGCGGAAATAATTGAAGATGAAGTGCAACATCATTTTCCTGATCCGGATATAGCACCAACAAATCAATGTACAGCAGATAATGAAAAACTAGATTTTGAATACAAAAAAAGAGCTGTAGAATTTTGGAGAAGTAGCAAAACGAAGCAAAATTTAAGTCTCAAAACAGTGCAAAACAGATTCAAAAAAGTATCATCTATTAGTCAGCTACGTCGTTGGGCTCATTCAATTAATATAGGTGGCACGTATAGAGAAAAAGTAGCACAAATTTGTCAGTATACCCTGGATAATTTTCAAGCAGCTCTCGACAGTGGTTCAATTATCCATGATGAAGATATAATTCGATGGGCCTTACAAGCTAAAAAAGAAATTGGTTTTGGTGATATTAGATTCAAAGCTTCTAAACATTGGATACTCAAATTTAAGCAAGCACACCGAATAGTTTCTAGGAAAATAAATAAGTTCATAACTAGAAAAACACTAGAAAGTAGTGCAGAACTTCCTGCTAAAGCTGAAGCATTTATCGATGACGTTAAATCGTGTATACCAAGGATTGGACTCGAAAATTTGTATAATACAGATCAGAGCGGATTTCAGCTAGAAATGCATTCTGGAAGAACATTAGCAGTAGAAGGAGAAAAGCAAGTGCAATGTCTGGTACTGTCAATTTCAGCAACAACGCATAGTTATACTATACAGCCACTAATATCAGCTACTGGACAACTGTTGTCACCGCTATTTCTTGTTTTAAAGGAACCAAGTGGCAAGTTTGGCCCTATTGTAGAACAAAACATATTTAGACCAGAAAACGTGTACGTGGAAGCATCCAAATCTGGAAAATTAACAACAAGTAAGGAAACTAATAACAATTT
Organism: Trichomalopsis sarcophagae; assembly: GCA_024372645.1. Taxonomy (NCBI): domain Eukaryota; kingdom Metazoa; phylum Arthropoda; class Insecta; order Hymenoptera; family Pteromalidae; genus Trichomalopsis; species Trichomalopsis sarcophagae. The sequence continues at coordinate 141,069 of QLSS01000279.1, forward strand.
TTACATTGTAATATCGTTGATCAGTTAATTAGTAATTTGTTTTTTATTGCAGATCACTTCAAAATCTGGTTGGAAAAAATATTTTATCCCTATGTAGGCCATCACTCAATACTATTACTTGATTCTTGGAGTGGTCATTGTGACAAAGTTATAGAAGAAACAATGCCACAAAATAAAATTATTAACATAAAAAAAATTCCAACTGGAACCACAGGAAAAATACAACCACTTGATGTCTATGGATTCCGTATTTGGAAAAACTTTGTCTGAACATTTTCTGATAATGTAATGTTAATGGATCATGATATGAATGTACATGTGAGAAATAATATAATTAAACTTCTATCATTGGTTCACAACCAACTGTCTTCACCGAGATATATAGATTTGTTTAAATATTCCTGGTATAAAAGCGGTTACGTCAATGAAAAACCAGATAAATTTGATAATCCTATAGATTTCAGTTTTGGAAAGTCTTGTGCAACACATTGTGAAATAGAAGGGTGCACAAGCATTGCAATTGTACGATGTGGTTGGTGCAAAAAAGCATTGTGCTTTAAACACTTTTATGAGGACTACCATTATTGTAAAAACATCGTAAAATAAAATATTTTATGCTCAATACAAAAAATGCACAATGGCAAAAGATAAAAGATTGTAGATTATTATTATACTCTAATATTATAAACAAAAATACATTTTAAGTTGAATTTACAATAAAGGAATTTCAATAACATTCTGATAACAATTTCTACGGAAATTATAAAACTGCTTCACACACAGAATTTTCTTGTTTACAAATTTAGCAATTTGAGGTGGTTTGGTTAAAAAGCACAACCATTTAGCTTATTTGTTCTTTAGGGGTTTAGGGTTTAAGGCTCTTTAGTTCACATGTACAGGCTACAAAGATCACACATTTGTAAACAAGTTTTTATGAAAGTTAACATTTTTTTTCGACATTTTCGTCCACCACATTGGTTTCGCCATTTTGAATTTTCAAAATCTGATATCAGATTTGCAAAGAGCGATCTCGAAAACCCTTATATACAAACCTTCTACAAAATATTATGGATTGAAGTATACTTATAGTTATTTTGTGTTAAGGGTGGTTTACCCCCTAAGGGGTAGTATCTATGAAAAAATCGAAAAACTTAATTTGTTTATTATAGATGTTTACAAATTTTTTCCAATTTTTTTAGTCGTTTAAAACTTTTTTATTATATAAATTTTTTTTTCGATATTTCCGTCTGCCATATTGGTTCCGCCACTTTGAATTTTCAAAATCTGGTAACAGATTTGTAATCAGCGACCTCGAAAACCTCTATATACAAACTTTCTACGAAATATTATGTATCTAATTACATATTTACAGTTATTTTGTGTTAGGGGTGGTTTACCCCCTTAGGGGTAATATTTATGAAAACACCGAAAGACGTCAACTAAATTTTGTTATTAGGGATGTTTAAACATTTTTTTCAATTTTTTTTAGTCGGTTTAAATATTTTTATTATAAAATTAAGCCAAAAAATATATGTTTTCAACCCCTAAAATATAGGGGTTGCTACCCTTACTCTTCAAATCACCATGAAATACTTGCTCTTTTTGTAAGAAATAACCTCCAATTTGTTTCATTGAAAAATTTTAATTTTAAGCCGAGATATTTAAAAAAAATGTTTTTTGGGGGTTAACTTTAGGGGAGGTTTCTACCCCTTAAAAGTGAAAATTAGCCGATGAAAAAAAATACGTGTCTCTTATTTTTTCATGTTCTACAACATATATAAAAATCATCAAAATCGGTGAGTTCGGGTTGGGTACCTTTCCTTGTGAGTCGAAAGAAACGGCCTTCGGGGTGAGTCCGAGCTGTTGCTATGCGCGGATTTGGCGACTTATGCATCGATTGCATTATAATTAGCAACGCTATACACGTGTGAGTATTCACACGTGACACGTACTTGGGGTCGCTACCGGGCGCCCTCGCCCGCAAATTAAAACTATGCAAATAAAATTCCATGTTAAAAAAAAACGTGTGCGTCACGGGACGCCCGACAGAAGTGATAACTTCATATGATATTTATAGAAACTATCAAATATAGAACTTGTTTAACGCATGATGGCAATAATAATTTTATAGTTATATTTTTTCTTAATCTAATAATTTATAAATGGATCAGGAATAAGTAAAACGTAATTTAATTTCCTTTTGTATGTAAAATATATATTTTATGTACAATATTTATCATTATTTAACAGTTTAAGTTGACTGGCTGGTATTTAACACAACAATATGATTATCAATATACACGTAAATATCACACTTGGTAATTGAAAAATCAAAATAACTATCTGTTTACTAACACAATTTAATAACACAATGTTCACTTCAAAAGTTTTACTAATATAGAGGTTATGTTTACTGTGCACGCGCGCTAAGAGAAAAGTGTTGAGGAAAGAAAGGGTGAGATAGAGAGCGTCTGTAGTGGAGCATATCGACGGCTGACTGGAAGATCACCGTATCTCAGCCGCGGCTTCGAGAACGCCGTATCCCGGCGGTGGCTTCGGGATCGCCGTATCTCAGCCGAGGCTTCGGAAACGCCGTATCTGAGCCGCAGCTTCGGAAACGCCGTATCTCGGACGCGATTTTTTTCCTCAAATTTTGTAGTGGCGTTAAATATGACGTAAAAATTTTTAAAATTTGCGTCAAAAATTCTGGAAAAAATCAGAATTACTTATTTGATTTATTATTTGACATTAACTACACTGTAAGTATAGATAATGTAGAAATTCGAGTAGAAAAACTTTTCATTTTACACCGATAATATCGCGATTTTGTAAACCGATTGGAATGGCCTGTCGTTGAATAGGCGTGAGATCTTTATAACCAATTTTGTCAATAATATCCAAGATTTCTTTAGGAAAACCTGATTCCTTCCACGACCGGATCGGATCAGGGGAAACCCCAATTTCAAAGTATATAATTTAAATTTAATATTTTACTAATTCAACAGAAAAAAATTAAAACTCTTCGTTATACTCGTATTTTTTACTTCTTTCTACCTCGCTAAACATTTTAAGTAAATATTATTCTTCCATAAATTTTACATGTTTCGTAAAATGAAACAAAAACCTCTGCTGTTTTTCTACTCGAATTTCTACATTATCTATACTTACAGTGTGGTTAATGTCAAATAATAAATCAAATAAGTAATTCCGATTTTTTTCAGAATTTTTGACGCAAATTTTAAAAATTTTTACGTCATATTTAAAATTTGCGCAGTGCTGCCACTACAAAATTTGAGGAAAAAAAATCGCGTCCGAGATACGGCGTTTCCAAAGCTGCGGCTCAGATACGGCGTTTCCGAAGCCTCGGCAGAGATACGGCGATCCCGAAGCCACCGCCGGGATACGGCGTTCTCGAAGCCGCGGCTGAGATACGGTGATCTTCCAGTCAGCCGTCGATATACAGTATGCGAAAGAGAGAGGGCATGTAGACGCGAGCGAGTGAGAGAGAGCGAGAGCGAGAGAGAACACGTGCCAGTAGAGAGAGAAGAAAGCGCGCGCAGAGTGGGGATGTCTCCGCCGTATGCGTGCGAGAGAGGAAGCAAGAGACCGCAGGGTGGGGATGTCTCCGCTGAGTCGCCGTATGCGTGCGAGAGAGAAGGCAAGAGACGGCAGGGTGGGGATAGCCAGACATAACGGCGCCGTAACGCATTCCAACCAATTCACTCCGTCCCATAAGAAGTTATCACTTCAAAAATTTGAGATTTTCTCATATAGATTCCCTTCTACTCCAAATCCTTATAGTGTAATCTATTCCCGAATTAAGATAAAGGTAAGTGAGTTTAGTTTCATATAAAATATGCTAGGTTAGGCTAGAATTTACATGCTATTTCCCTAATTCCCTTGTTAAAATTCTAAGGTACTACGCGAATTTCTCCGGTCACCTAATTTTGCTAAGGTTGATCGAGCGGATAACAATTTTGCTTAGGTTGGTCGAGCGGTTAACAATTTTGCTTAGGTTGGTCGAGCGGTTAACATTTTTTTTGTTTCTCTCATGTTTAATTGTTACATAAATGTGCGTAGTGTAGTAAGCCGTTGGCTGTGTTCGCGTAATCCTATTATACAATAAAACTACCTAGCGAATCTCTCTTTCATTTTAGTTTCTTAAAATATGCTCTCGCTTAATCTTATGCTGCGTCTTGATTCTTTGTTGTCCTTGGTGCTAATCATTTGTGGGTTTAGCCTTGAGTCTCTCGGCATCAGGGCTGGTTGAAGAAGCATTCCATTGGCTGTGGCTAGATGCTGTAGGTTCGGGAGGCTGAGGCCTGTTGATTGCATCGGCAGGTAGTATGGAAGGCCCTGGTTTGCCATCTCCGGTTGTCTGGCCTCATACATCTGTGGGCGCTCTGTGCCAAGCTGCATATGAGTGTTGTGTCCTGAAATCAATCTATTGCGGTTTAGTAGCGGGGCCCCCCTTTTAGTGAGAACTTTCCATATGATTACTACTATTATGATGAACGCGAGTATGCCAGTTCCTGAGTAAGTCACCGTTGACTGGAAGGACGAAAATCTTCCGTAGATATATTTATATTCGCCTAGCCTTTTTGCCTTGTCAATGATATCGCGAAAGTCCTTTCCCGTTTTTAGCGAACGCGAGAACATATCCCTCCTACGGTTTGAGGGTATTGCTATCCCTTCTTTTTCTAGCGTGTTTTTGATAAGGGCTAACGACGTGTCATTCGTTCTGTTTATCTACGAGCCTATATCTAATTCCGTTTCGTTAAATAGTACCGTCAAATAGTTAACGCGTACTTCGTGTGACGCTTGAAATGCTTCAAGATTTATGCGTTGTATTGTTTTCCATGATGTGCTGGAGGTTGCCAAAGTTTTTCGATCAATAACCTGGATTATGGTTGATGGCCTGTATGGTGATTCTTCCATTGGTTTCCTTGAATGCCGCGCATCTGTAAGAGCGGTGTCTTATAGTTGCATTTTTCACGATGTGATAGCGTCGTGATGGCTATTATATGTTGTGTTAAGCTGTTATTGATGTTGTAACGTCCAGTTGTGGGTTAGTAATATTAGAGTCTAAATTTTCGTTAATTTGATTTATTTATTTAAATTATTAGGCTATATATAGCCAGGTTAGGGCTTTATGGGACGTTCCCTTATGGGGTCCCTTTAATTGGCTAAGATTTTTTTTTTATGTTTAGCAAATATTATTTGCGCCTAGCTTTAGCCGTGATAAGGCTTTCGTTGCTTATCTGTTTCTTCATGGCTCTTCCGCGCGCTCTCTTCCGCGCTCAGATTTCGCGAGATGCGATCTTGTGTCGGGGTAGGGGATTATGTCGAATTGCTCTTTTGCTTTCCTTGCGTTTTTTTCTACTCTAGTCAGTGTGGTGGTTTGAGTTCGAGCCGTCACAATCCATACTTTTTTTTCTGCATCATGGCTGTGCAATTTTGGGGACCGGGCGTAGAGGAGGTGCCCGAATTGGAGGTAAGTGGAGAGATTTTTTTTTTGTCCTTTCATATATACCGTTTTGACTTCTCTATTTTACCTATGTCGTTATTCTTTTTACTTTCCGTTAAATGCATGAGTCTGATCCCGAGTCAGATGATGACGGCTCCGCGTCGGAGGTGGGGTCCGTGGGCGAAGCGGACTAGGCGATGGTTGATGGGCCTGACCCGTCGTATCCCTGCCACGGGATAGCTGGGTCCAACGTGTATGTTGATGACCGGTGTGCGCTCTGCCGGCAGCCTTCCACATCGCCCGCTGCCATGGACGTAAGGCGCATGGCTGCTGGTGTGCAGGTTGGTGCACATTTTATTTATTTATTTTTTTATATTTTTTTTCTTATTTTACCTATTAATACGTTACTTTTTCCTCTAGGCGAATCGTTTTTAATCTTTTATTTCTGTTTTCAGATTTCTTATCGGGTCATTTCCGTGGACGATGAGCCCTGTCCGGGTGGGTTGATTCCCTGCCACCGTGAGGACTGGGACGTTCCCTAGGAGTCCTGCCTGATATGTGGGCAGTCCCAGAGCGACCCAGCCTCATGTCAGGTGCTTTCGTGTGCATTAAATATTGTATACTCATTTAATATTTACCTGATTTAAATGTTTTTGTTATAGGAGTGGGTTCCAGTGCCTTGCCTGGGATGAGGCGAATTTCATAGAATTAGTTTTAGTTTTTTTTTTATTTTTATTTTGAAATTTATTGTATGATTATTGCATTATTGTATTTTATACCTTTTTGTTCATAATATATATCGATTCGTTTTTTGTTTCTTCTAATTCTTGCTTTGTTCATTCTCCTTATTCATCCCTTGAGATCTGTCTCCAATCCCTACTCCTCAATGCACATTCTTCCTTCAGCTCCTGCCGCGGGTCTCCCTTCTTGAATTTTCGCGCTCAGCTTTGGCCAGTGTGCGTTTGCGCAAGCGGCGTTTGCGCGGTATCCTGACGCGATATGCGTCGCGAGCAGTATTATGTCGTCGTGACTGTTATGTTTTTTTAAATTTGTTTATTGGGATAGGGCATGGTTTATTCCCAGTTTGTAGTAATTAGTTAATTTCTCGCTCAGTTTACCCTACTAGATTTTTGATTGTGGGTTTTGACGCTTTGTCGTCAAGGAAATTGCAAACACCTAACCTTTCTGTAACCAGTGATGACTCCCATTACCGTAATTTATTATTTAATAATTTATTGTATGAAATTTGTGGCCCCTAGAGTTCTGTATGTTGTTTAGAATATTCGTTAATGTATATAGGAAGGTTGTATTTATTTCGTTTTATTTCCAGGGTTCTCTAGAAAGTTTTACTCCGGTAGCTTGATGAAGTTTTTTGAATTTGGCGTGTATAATTTCTTAACTTGACACTGTGGGTGCATTCTTACAATTAGAACTCTGTGTTTCTGTAATTCAGTGTATTTTTGTATGTAGCCCATGCTACTATAATTATATTTTCTTGAATGGTTGTGGTTTGGATTTTGGTTTTTGAAAGTTGGATATCAGCTTTTAGCCAGTATTCGCTGTCTCTGATTCTTATATTTTGTTTTATTTGGAGACTATAGCACCTAGAATATTGTGTGTGCGCTTAAAACATTTGTTGATACGTGTAGAAAGATTGTATTAATTTTGTTTTACTTGTAGGGTCTTCTGGAGAAATTTCACTTTCATATATGTGTGCGATGTGTTTTCGCGTATTCGGCAATGTAGTACGGGATCGTGTATTGTATATCTATATATACGGCGGTACGGGATCGTTGGTAGTATATCTACATGTATCGTGCGACGTCTTTTCGCGTATTCGGCAATGTAGTACGCTGCTACTGGTATCCCCTTCGCGTGCTCTGCATGCGTTTATTTGTTCTTTCTTACATCGTCGCCACGTGCTCTCGTTTGTATTCAATAATCCTATTAATTTTCGAGCTTTTCTATCCTTTTGTGGTCTTTTTTTTTTTGTAAAATGGTTGACTTTAATACCGATTTTGTGAGGTTTCGTGAGATGGCTAATTTGGATGATGCGATGCGGCTTATGCGGGCTCCTACGGCCGTTGAAAGTGATCCCTGCGTGTATGTTGTAAGTATTTGTTTATGACATTTTTGGTGTATTATCTCCCCGGAGTTCAAGCATAAGTTTAAGTTTTGTTTTGTCCGAGTGTTGGGCTTCCCGCTTTATATGTGTATATGTTCTTTTCGGTTCTGCTTTCTTTTGTGCGGGTCCGTGTAACGATCTCCCCTTTAGTGCGGACATATGATAGTGTAATGGAATTCACAATTCCATTACGCACATAAACGCGATGTAATGAAACATAGAAAAGTACAGGCGTAAGGAAATCCTAAATTCCACTACACGCACAAAAACAGAATAAAAAAATTTAATAATGGCACGCGTACACACTAAAACAGACACATACACTCATGACGCGTCGCCATCGCAGCAACCACACGCTGAGAAAAAAGATCATGCCTTACCAAAATAAAACTAAAGAGCCAGCAGCCAATACGCATCTAAGCCGACTACCGTAAAAATGGCAGAGTAAAATAGACATAGACCAGAATACGAAACAAACAAGCTAATAAAGGAACCTCATAAATTCCGCGACACTCCGCAACGATGTCACACATAAAAATGAAATATATCGCGATACAAAGAAATCCAGGCAGACGATTTTAGATTCACGAGAACAGGCAGCAAGAAGAAAACAGCGAGTTACGACCTTTCTAATTTAAAACAATCGGGAAACTCTCAGAGAGCGCGCAGGCAACGGAAAGCAGCGGGAGAGCTAGTTACAAGCTCGATTCCCCAAAATTAGAAGTAATAAAACTAAGATTTTATGAATTGACCTGTCACATTTCCATTAGAGCAAGTGTCACAAGGAAATCTTATGTTAGCATCTCCAAAAATGGAATGACGAAAAATACGAAAATCTAGTATATAAAGACCGGGAGCAAAAGGGTGCTCGTAGTCAGTTTTCCTGAAGTCGCTTTACAAGCCGAATCGCACATTGTAAAAGGTACTTTTCTCTCTCTTCTAATACGAGTGAAATACATTATAGTAATTGTTTTAAAACTTAACCCCGTCTAAGTGATTTCGTTATCCGGCTCCCTTTCCCGGAAGGCAGTGACCGCGTCTGCGGTAGCCAAAAGGGATTTCCTTTATTACAATACAAATCAAATAATATTACGATAGGAACTCGGCACACGTAAGTATATTGGTGAGTTGCGCTCATTCGGACGTAACAATAGATCGAGTTATTTATTGTATCGTGTTTCGAACTACTATATGAAGATGGGTAGAAGAATGTGATGCGGTGGCGTTATAATTTGTGAGTTTTATAAAATTTCTACAAGAGTATCGGAATTCATTATTAATTTTAGTTGGTTTACAATCGTTCTATTGCATATGTTAGAATCATTGGAATTATTAAAATAGTTATATTAAATTATTCTGTTTTTTACGAGTTATTATTTTGATACAAAAAATGTAGTTTGTGTTTGAGGTCTGCATAACATTCCTTGAAAACCTAGTGCAATTTCATGTGTATGTTTATCCCTCTATGTTTTTCAACTGCTTTATCTGTCCGGCAGCGGTCCGCCGCCGATTTTAATCGGACTGGCTTGGTGTTGCGTAAGTAATTTATGTTTAATTGAATGTTCTTGGGTTACTGTCTCATTTTTTCCCTTTTTCTGATCTATCTTGTGTTTACTGAATTTTTTTTTTCTTTATTTCTTTAGTTTCGTGACGTTCGAAGGAGAAATTGCTACCGCCACATGTGTGCTGAGTTCGCGAAAATTTGTTTAGCGGGGCAACCAGCCTTCTCTGAGCAACGTTTGTTGTGCACTCAAGAGCCGGATTTCTTACTGAATCCGAAAATGAGGGATGAGGCTGCCCTGGTTGGGTCTCCCGAGGATCTGTTTAAGAGAATGGGAGTAAGCCTTTTGCTACTCTTGTCGTTCGTAAGTCGTTTTACCTTTTGGTTTCGATAGTTTTTTAATATTATTTCTTTGGTTCCCCTTTTTCTTTTTGTTAGGTTCCCTTTCTCACAGGTGCGCCGGATCTCTGCTCGTTAACTGGTACGCGCGCATTCTTCGACTAGTGCGTCCGCAACGTCACTTCGGGCCGTCTTTCTCCTGTTTACTGGCAGAATACTACTCCAGCGTCGGTGGGGATTACCTCCCGCCTCTGCGAGTTACCGTGGCACCATCATCCTGCCCGAAATCCTGAAGCCCTAGCTGCGTTCGGGGTTAATGAACCCTTGGTGTACGTGTCGGGGCGGTATGCCCTGACTGACTTACATGTGCAGGACAACTACCTTGACAGCGCCAATGTGATTCGGTTTGGCGAAGTGGCCTCGGGGAAGGTGTGACTCCTTGTGCATCCCCGGAGTTTCTATGATTTGACGGTGGCTCTAGGGAACTCTATTGGCCGCTTGAGGGTTCTAGGGCGCGATGATGTTTCTGACTATCTGGAAGGTTGCCCGACTCCGGCTAATCATAAGAATATCTGCATTACGTCCGAGTATCTTCAGGCTCGCAACATTCCGCATCAGTTCATCACGCAGCGTCCCGGGGACCTTGTCTATGTAGGGCCGGGTATATATCACCAGGTGATCAACTTGGGCATCAGTGTTGCCGAGGCCGTGAATGTCGGGGGTCCTAGGTGGAATGCTGATCGGTTCGTCACCTGCCGTTGTCCTTCTAATGCTGTGGGTTATGTTCCTGCCAATCCCACCGTGACGGCTGTCGTGAGGGATCGGTTTTTCCGGAGGCATGTCTGTCCTACCGACGGGTGTCCCTTCACCACTTCTTTGTTGCCACATATGCGGGCACATGCGCAAGTAGAGTAAGACCCTGAGGGTAGTTCCAAGCATCACGCCTGTTCCTTGTGTCCTAAGATATATAAACAGAAGTGTCATTTGATGCGCCACCACCGGATCGCCCATGCGCCCGGAGGTACACCGAAAAAGGCGTGCCGTTGGTGTGGGGACTTAAAATCAGTGTCGAACATGAGCAAACACGAGAGGATTTGCTCTAAATCGTAGCGTGTTCCTTTCTCGCGCTGGTTTGCTCTGTTTGCGTTGATTGATCGCTCATCTTAATTATGTGTGCGTTTATATGAGTGCGATTGATGTGGTGAAGCGTATAAGTGAGTATAGTTGAAGTGTACGAGAGTAGAGAATATCGTATAGAGACACATTAATTCCGTGACCCGTTATGAATTCCGCCCTTTTCTACGTTCGTAATCGAAGGTAATATATGTGTTTGTAATTTTTTTTGTTACTACTATTACTCCTGCTATTTTATTTTGTTGTTTAATTAGTGGTTTATTTTAGTATGTGCCGAAGATCCTAAGTGTAATTGTATAGTTAACCAACCTTACTTGTATAAATATTAAGGATATGAAGATTCCCTATTATTTTCTTAGTGCCTTAAAATAAAATGAATAGCTTTACTTGAGGTGTTCGGTAGAACCTCAAGATATGCTTGCATTGTTACTGATATCCCTGCCTCTTCGCCTTTGTTGCATTAGTTCCCTTAGTTTCCTTGCTGCTTCTGGTTTTATGCCGGCAAGGTCCTTCAATGATATCGTGCAGAGAATTGTCGGGGTTCCAGGTATAACGAATCCTTATTTTATATGTACGCGTTTTCTTTTGAAAGTCGTAGTGGCAGTATTTTTTTGAATCGTAGTTTTCTCCTTCGATGAGTATCTGCTGATTCGGCTATTGTCCCCTTCTCGACCTTGACTACTATAGCGGTGAGGTGATGGTGTTCCTATTTCATTCCGCCGTTCGTCCGGTTGGCGAAATTTTCTTGTCGTCTTTTGCTAATTTCCTTCCGTGCTCTTTTATTATATTGTTCTCTCCTTTTATTGGCTTTATTCTACACTAACTTTCGCATCTGCCGTGATTTTGATTTTCGCATTATTTAAGTTAGTGTTGTTTGCTTAATTATTCCTCGTAATATTATCCCTATATTTACGTAGCGAATGACCTTTTATTGTTAATCTTACGGGTACCGTTAAAGTTTTTTTCGCCGTTTCTGCGATAACCAAATTAGGCCTTACATAGTTAAAGAATCGTAATTGTCTCGCGGTTATATAATTGTATCGTAATATCGTTCGTAATATTTTGTATGCGTTCGCGTTTTTCGTTCCCGACATTCGTCGCGCGCTGCTCCGCCTGCCGTCGCACCTCTCCTTCCGGACTGAGTGCTGACGCTGTCTCGGCATTTTTCGTCTATCCCCACTGACAGAGTTTGTGCGAGATTGCCATTAGGGGAATCTTTGCTTGTTTGTATAAATTTATCCTGATCGCTCTTTTCTACCTCACTGCTACCTGAATTGCTGTCCGTCTGTTTTGTTGTCCGTTTCCGTGATTTTCGTAGAGTGCTGTAGGTGCCTCGTGCTGTTGCTCCATCTCCTTGTGAATTTATTGGTAAGTATTCATTATTAAGTGCTCTTTGTGGTCATATTTTCGTGGAAGCTGCGTTCTTCCCTTACATATTTCTCTGGTGTTTTCAGAGAAGAGAAGGAAAGATGGCTTCTTCTGGCTCGTGTGGGTCTGGATCCGGACCTCGTACCTTTAGGCGCTCTTACCCTAGGCGATCTTTCCCGGCTGGCGAGGTACGAGCGTCCTCGCCTCTTCTTCCATCTCGTATGAGGGTTGCTGTGGATCGCATCTTGGCTCGAGTTGAGGCTTCGACTGTCACCCTTGATCAGATGATCGAGGACATGCTATTTCTCCGGTCTATTCGGGAGTATCTGCACTCTTCGGCGTCGATGAACTTTGTCAGGGGTTACAATTCTACCGTGGATCCACCACCCATTGGCGTCTCGGAGCCTCTTAGAGGGCGGCGTTTAGCGCGCTTTCAGTCTGGTCGTGCTCGAGGTGCTATTGGAGGGGCACCTGTTGCGCGTGAATCTTCTTCTACATCAAGTCGAGCAGCTGGTCGTGGTTGCCGTCGGCCCTCATCTGTTTCTTCATCTGGCTCTCGTGTATTTCGGCGCAATCTACCTCCGACTAGGCCCATTTCCGTTGTTTTGCCTAGTGCGCAAGTGAGTAGTAATTTTATTTTGACGTGTTATTCCGTTAGTTGCTTATTGATTCCGTTATTCGTCCGTGTGTTGTTTCCCTTATATTTGTAATATGTTTGTAGTCCGTTCTCCATGTGACACGTGCGAGACGTCCTGGGCATAGTCAGACGCCTAGCCGCAGTTCTGCCGAGACGACGTTGCCGAGCTCGAGTCTGTCCGGTCGAGTTGTGCAGGGCGTATTTCGATTCCCGTATTATCCTTCTGCAGTGTCCTATCCTTCCTCACCATTGCCCCCAGTGACAAGTACCTATCCGCGTTCCTTTCCGGTTGGGGTTAGCGAGGAGCGCTCCGGTACCGAGGTGCCTCATACATCCGTCGTGTATCCGCACGCTACTACTCGCGGTTTGGTCGCTTCGTCTGTTTGCAACGATGGGTCGGATTTGATGCAAGAGAACATATCAGAGTGGGCCCGGTTATTGGTACAATAGCGCTCCGGTTCCTGCTCCCGAGGTAGGTTGTTAGGAGCGACTTCGATGACAGTGCTCCTGCTTGTACCGGGTATTTTTCCGCGGATTTACCTGTCTCTCGTCCCGTAATTCCAGACAGTACTTATAATGTTACGCGTATGAATTCGGAGAATTACGAGCCGGTGTTTCCGTCTGCTGGCGACTTGCTCCCGTCTTTCGGCTCCGTGCCCTCGTTTGAGGTCTCCCGCGCGGTACCTTCACGCGTAACTTTATCTTGGGACGCTTTACTTCGTTTATCACCGTCGGTGCTCAGTGCGCCGCATGTGCGATCCGTGGTTGAGGTTAATTCCGCTAACGATTCGTTCACCTCTCCCTTCTCTATGCTATCGAGTGATTCGTCATCGCGTAGTACCGAGGTAGAAGCGCGTCCGTCTTCCCGGTTATCGGTTTCGAATAATTTCGGTCCCGTATTAGTGCCCTGTCCGATTTGTTGTGATTACATGTTCACGCCTATTTATCAGTGCTTAAATGGTCATTCGGCATGTGGCTTTTGTCGGGATAAGACTACGGTTTGTGCTATCTGCCGCGGTCCGCGTGGCAATGTGCGAAACTTAGTGTTGTAATCTCTGGCCGGTGAGCAAACGCATGCTTGTCGGGATCAATATCTGGGCTACCGACAATTTCTAAAACCCGATGAATGGACTAGTCATGCTAGGTGCTGCTCTTTTTCTCCCGTAAATACTCTCGTCCGTGGGTCGCCTTCGCCTATATTAGATATTCCTTTTGAGTCGGTGGTGCGTCCGGTCAATTCTCGTCGGATTGTTACAGATAGCGATTCCGACAGTCTCTTCTAACGCGTCTTTTATGCATTATTTTTTTGTCACTATTATGTGAGCTTCTATCTTGCGTTTCTCTTACTTGTTTTCTTTTGTGTGTGTATATATATATATATATATATATATACACCCTGACGAGTTATGAGCGGTGCCCGTTTAAATTGGGTCACCCTGTATGTATATATATATATATATATATATATATATATATATATATATATATACATACAGGGTTAATACATACATATACATACATACCCAATTTAAACGGGCACCGCTCATAACTCGTCAGGGACAGCCACAATCGAAAAAATGGTGGAGACCAAAGTTGTAGGATATCGAAGGGGCAACCCGATGGTGACCTTGGATTTGACCTCGAACGCGTTTTTCAAGGTCATTTGAAGGTCAACTTTGGATTTTTAAATAGGAACCCCATTCTTTTATTGCGGGAATAGAAAGAGCGGTAAATTTTACGTTCAGAATGGTATGTTCGGTTGCGGCACTGAAGGTCATCTCAATGTCCTGCAGCCAGAATGAAACCCTGCCTACGTAATTCCTCTAGCAACGTCAAATTAAAAAAAAGTGGTAGAGACCATAGTTGTAGGACCTGAAAATCCACCCTGCTACGTCCTCGTCGTGGATCCTGGACATCAAGTTTTATAACGATGACAAAACTCAGGAAATGGTACGCTAAATGAATAAAATCTGTTCTTCTATTTTAAATTTACTACTTCGTTTAAAGTGCAACATTTTACACGCTTTCAGGATCCGGAGTCGAAAAAGTGGGTGCTGTTTGAAAAAAAATAATTTGACCTTGTAATGACCTTGTAGGACTGGCTCAAATTCGAGGTCACAATTCTCTCCCCCCCCCCCACCCCTATACAACAACTTTGGTCTCTACCACTTTTTCGTCCCGATATTATATGTCGTGTGGAGGTTAGATTGTTGCTACGTTTTGTCGTCATTTATTCCCGAAAGTTCTAATTTGCCTCGGACTTGCAGGAGGTGTTCTTTCGTGATCTTTAGCAATTGTAATTTATCGCTTGGGATCAACTGTCCTTGCCGTAATATTCCCTGTATGTGACTTATCGCGGTATCGATCATTCCGCTGACGTCTCGAATTCTTGCAAGCGTCTTTGAAACGTGTCGGGATCGTTAGCCTCGCGTATGAATATGTTCTGTGTTTCGCGGTCATTATTTTCGTTGAAGTTTGATATTTTATAATCAGACGGATTTGATTCTGCCATGTTCGGTATTTTGTCACGGTACCTAAGACCATGGAATTTTTTTTTTTTTTATATTTCGGAGCGGTTTAAGTTAGTTGTTAGTTATCCGAACTGGAAGAGTTCTCACTGGTGTTAATCCCAGGGTATAATTGTTAGTTTCTATTAATATTTACTTGACTTACCTTAAAGTGGCTGCGATGACGAGTACACAGGCAAAGTTTATCCTTCCTTCCTGTCTATTGGATTGGAATGATAACCGAGTAATCTATTTCTAACGCGTGTTAAAATACGCCCGTATAATTTGCGAACAAAACCCCACACTTAGCACCAGAAAATGTTACGTGTGAGGGTTGATAGTTTTGTTCTCCGTGAGGTGTTAAGCTCACGGTTGCTGCGAAATTACCGGGGTAATGAAAGAACACGAGAGATTATCGGCGTATGTGTCTATTTATTAATCGTGATTCACAATGAACTGATTGTATGAAAGAGAGAACGCATGTTTAAGGTGATCTCCGAGAATGTGCGCTCTATGTCCTCGATCCTATCTGTCGTCTCCGAGTCAAAAACTACCTTTCTAATGCTGGATTGTGGGTTGCGGAATCGGGGCGAGCGTCCGCATGCACCCCCTTTTATAGAATCCCCGGGTGGCTTGATTCCTACCCGCCCGGTTATCCGAAATCGTGGAAGGGAGGTTATGCTGAGTCGAAAGAAACAAGCTTCGGGGTGAGTCCGAGCTGTTGCTACGCGCGGATTTGGCGACTTATGCATCGATTGCATTATAATTGGCAATGCTATACACGTGTGAGTATTCACACGTGACAATATAATTATTGTAGCTAACACAGCTGAAGATCATAATGAGAGATTTAATTTAGTTGCACAAAAACTTCGAGAAGCAGGACTGAAATTAGAAACAACCAAATGTAAATTTTTCCAAAAAGAAGTTGAACTTTTGGGACATATTATAAGTGAGCATGGATTAAGAACAGATCCTAAAAAGGTCGAAGCCATAAATAAATTCCCAAAACCAAGAAATGTTAAAAATGTTAGAGAATTTTTGGGACTAGCAGGATATTATAGAAGATTCATAGAAAATTTTTCTGATATAGCTAAACCAATCACAAATTTGTTACAAAAAGATACTAAATTCAACTGGGCTGAAAAACATCAAGAGGCATTTGATATATTAAAGGAGAGATTATGTAATGCACCAGTTTTACGGTTCCCAGATATCTCTAAACCGTTTATTATTACAGTAGACGCATTAAATGTCGCACTTGGAGCAGTCTTGTTTCAAGGTGAAATTGGTGAAGATAGACCAGTAGCATTTGCATCAATAGTGCTAAATAAACCTGAGAAAAACTATCATACGTATGAACGTGAAGCACTCGCAATAATGTTTGCAGTGAAAACATTTAGAAACTATATTTATGGAAATAAATTTTTTATTGTGAGTGATCACAAACCACTACTATCTTTTAAATCAGCAGACAAAAATAGTAGAGTGCAAAGATGGAGGTTAACACTATTAGATTACGATTACGAAATTATTTGTAAACCAGGTAAAGCTAACACAAACGCTGACGCTTTGTCACGTAATCCAATCGAAAATATTCAAATTACAGTTGTTACTAGAGCTCAAAAAGCAAAAGAGTTAATAAATCAAAGAAAGGATGCTGTAATTCCATCAAATGAAGTAAAAATTCAGAAATTGAATGAAAATAGAGAAAAAAAGAAAGCTAAAGAAAATTAAAAAAGAACAATAAGAAGCAAAAGAATTAATAGCAAAACAAAAAAGTCAGCAGTTTTAGACACTAAAGATAATATTGAGAAACAAAAGATACATGATATAGATACAATTGTTTACACAAAAGATCCAATTATAGTGAGGAAAGATAATATAGCTCATTTTATAAACATGCAGCATAAAGGGTTAGATCAAAATACAAATAAGTTATTAGAAAATAAAAATATAGCAATCGATAAGCATCTTAGTGCTAATGAAATTGAAATAATAAAGTTGGATGCAAACAAATTATTTATTATATGTATTGACATTGGTAATTCTGCAATAACTATAAAACAGAATTTATTAGAAAATCTTAAAGTATTAAAAAGTTTATTAGAACGCAATAAAATACAAAATTTCAGCATATCTAGAAATATAGACGTAAGAAATATAGAGTGGCAAGAGATCGAAGAAATGTTAAGAAAAGCATTTAGGGACTAAGGTATAAAATTAGTAGTTTGTTTAAATTATATAGAATATGTAAAATATGAAGATCGTGACAAAATATTTGGGTTAAATCACTCTACAGCAGTAGGTGGCCATTCTGGAGTAAATAGAACATTTAATAGAATTAGAAGTAAATATTTTTGGGAAAATTTAAAAGCAGATATTGAAAAGAGAATTAAAAACTGTGAAGATTGCCAAAGAAATAAACTAAAGAGAGTTAAAACTAGACAACCTATGGTTATAACAGACACACCATTTAAGACATTCAATAAAGTAGTTATGGATATAGTTGGTCCATTAAATGTTACTAAAAATGAAAATAAATATATTCTTACTATACAGGATCAGCTGTCGAAATATTTAATCGCAGTGCCCTTACCAGATCAAACAGCTGAAACTATAGCTGAGACGTTTATAAAAAATTCATATGTATTTTTAGTTCACCTAAAGTAGTTTTAACTGACAGAGGAGCAAATTTTACAGGTAAACTCTTAAAATCAATCGCAAAAAGATTTAAATTCTCAAAGATTGAAACAACAGCATTTTCTCCTCAGTCTAATGGATCATTAGAAAGGGCTCATCATCTATTGTGTGAATATTTAAAGAATTTTTCTTCTAAAAAAATAGAATGGGACGAGTTATTGGAATTAGCTCAATTTCATTATAATACAAGCATACATAGTGCACATAAATTTACACCGTATGAGTTGGTTTTTGCTTACCCGCCTAGATTACCTTCAAGTGAACCTTTGAAGGTTTCTGAACAGTTGCCAACATTTAATAATTATATAGCAAATTTAATAAAACATATGCAAGATATTGCTAACTTAGCAAGAGAAAATCTAATACTTGCGAAAGAGAAGTCAAAAAAATACTACGATAGATATACCAATCCAGCAAATTTTGAAAAAGGAGACCAAGTTTGGGTTATAAAAAATCCAAAACCTGGAAAATTAGAGAAAAATCAAAACTTAGGACCTTTTGAAGTATTAGATGTTAGGGAAAAAAGTAACGTAGTAATAAATAAAAACGGGAAGCCTAGCACAATTCATGCTAATAAATTAATTATCTATAAAAATAAAAACTAATATAATTTTTTGTTGTAGGAAAAACCAATCGTGATTATCTACATAATAATTATTATAACACTTTTTAAACCAAACCAAGCAATCATTGGATATGACTGTGGGTCAACAACACCGATCATTACGACATTTTCACTGTTGGACTCTGGGGAATGCGATTTTCATAATACAAATGTCAACGCATCGACCGTCGCTATAGAAGTGGTACAAGTAGCTGAATTTAGGACAGTACCGATTATTCAATGTAAAATTGAGGTTCATCTGACGGTTTTCGACTGTGGAGTATTTGGACACCTTATACCGACAGAAAATGCAGAACAACAATACATAGAAGAGATAAGTCATGAACAATGTAAAATTATTCACGAGACGGGAGTTTTTAAATACGATAACGTTCATACAATCGCGAATTTGAAAATAAATCCTACAACAACGAAAGGTGTAGATTTTTCGGGAAGTGTGGAAGGATGATCTTGTTCGGGCTCTTCCTACGCAGATAGTTTTGGATCTTGGAATAAAATCTTTGTTCATGGCTTAATCAAAATTACGCTAATAGAAAATACAGCTAAAGTAAATTTAAATTGCGACGCTGTGCCTCCCAACACAGGTGCGCAACACCTAGAGCCTCACATGCGCTAGGATTTTTCTTGTTTCGTGGGATTTGACACGATCGTCACGTTTGGGAGAACGATAGGGAGAGGGGAAAATAATCACACATTGGTTAACACTTTATTGCACCTGTATTTCGCCCAGCCCTTCCCTACAATGCGGTGACAATGATACTCAATGATCTCACGCCTATTCAACGACAGGCCATTCCAATCGGTTTACAAAATCGCGATATTATCGGTGTAGCCGAAGCTGGTTCCGGTAAAACGCTGGCTTTCCTTATACCACTTTTGTTGTGGATTACAAGTCTGCCTAAAATTCAACGCACTGATGAAGTGAATCAAGGACCTTGGAGTATAATTTTAGCTCCAACTCGGTAATTAACTTATTAATTGTTACATTAAAATATACTTCACAACTTTTTACATATTTTATATTGTTTTAGTGAGTTGGCGTAGCAGATCTTTATAACCAACTTTGTCAATAATATCCAAGATTTCTTTAGGAAAACCTGATTCCTTCCACGACCGGATCGGATCAGAGGAAACCCCAATTTCAAAGTATATAGGGTCGCGCCGTAGACAAATCGTACTTTGTACTTTTTCTTGCGAAAGCAGCGCTATTGCGCCCCTAGATAATTTAAATTTAATATTTTACTAATTCAACAGAAAAAAATTAAAACTCTTCGTTGTACTCGTATTTTTTACTTCTTTCCACCTCGCTAAACATTTTAAGTAAATATTATTCTTCCATAAATTTTACGTGTTTCGTAAAATGAAACACAAACCTCTGCTGTTTTTCTACTCGAATTTCTACATTATCTATACTTACAGTGTAGTTAATGTCAAATAATAAATCAAATAAGTAATTCTGATTTTTATCAGAATTTTTGACGCAAATTTTAAAAATTTTTACGTCATATTTAAAATTTGCGCAGTGCTGCCACTACAAAATTTGAGGAAAAAAAATCGCGTCCGAGATACGGCGTTTCCGAAGCTGCGGCTCAGATACGGCGTTTCCGAAGCCTTGGCTGAGATACGGCGATCCCGAAGCCACCGCCGGGATACGGCGTTCTCGAAGCCGCGGCTGAGATACGGTGATCTTCCAGTCAGCCGTCGATATAAGCTCAGGCACAAGGCTAGATACATCATACAGTGTAAATTATTTAAGTCGATATCAAAGTTGCTTTGATCACTATAAGTATGCAATGCAAGTCTTAAAATATTTGTACAAGACTAAAGACTTAATACTAACATATTTTGATAATGTAAAAAGCGAAATACTAGATTGTATGGTAGATTCCGATTTCGCAGGTGACAATATAGATAGAAAATCCACAAACGGATACGTAATTAGATGATTTGTAAATGTTATCTTTTGGAAATTCCACAAAGGTGCGGTAACAAAATGTTCGATATTTGTTGAGTACGTATAGACGAAGAAGTCTCTGAAATATTGTTTATTAGAAACGTGTTAACTGAATCTTTCGATATAGATTTATGTGATCCTGCAACTATATACGAAGATAATTCTGAAGCAATCGCGATTGCTCAATTCGGAAATTTTACTCCAAATTCAAAGCATATGTTTTTAACATTTTTTACAATAATTTATTCCTATAGTTTTTGTGCACCAAATTAAAATGTTACTTATAAATATTCATAAAATATTTTTAAATGTTTTTAGATATATTTTATAACGATTTATGTACATATTTAAATAAAATATGAATGCAACATTATAAAATCTTTGAAAGAAAATGTATTAAACTCTTGTAGTTAAATATTTATTTAAAATATTTAACTTAAAATATTTAAATATTTATTTAAAATATTTAACTTACCTTTTGAAATATTTTCAAAAAACATTATTTCAAAATGTTTTTTTTTAAGATTTTTTATAATATTTCATTTTAATAATTATTGTGAACTAAATTAAAATGTTTCTAAGCAATATATACAAAATATTAAAATATATGCTAGCCGATTTAACTACGCAGTACAGCGGCGTTGGCGGAGCGGACAAAGTCTTAGCTGACCTTAAAGTAATTCGCCAATACGCAGGAGAAAGTGCCGGAGACTACGGACTACGCGTTCAAACATTGCACAACCGATTGTTAAACATCTACGACGCGAGCCGCGACATGCGCGACTGGGAGAGAGCCACTTATAAAAATAACGCCGATAAGGAGGCCCTCGAACAATTCTTATTCGGTCTAAACGGGGAATTGCAACACCAAGTTCGTTCAAAAAACCCACTGTGTCTCAGAGAAGCCATTACAGAGGCCGTAGCATTCGAACACCGTACTAGCGCGCGCCGCGCATACAGTCAGCAACCGGATCCAATTCGCGAAGACAGCACTAAAATTCCGTTGTGGGTAGCCGAGCTTATGAAAATCGCAAAGGCAGCATACGAACCGAAGGCCACGCCAACAGCCAGCGAAGCCGTCAGGTACACTACGGGTATGAGCGTTTGATGTAAAGAAAAACTTGAACAGCTAGCGTCAGCACCCGTTGCCGCTGCTCAACCAGTAGTATATACTCCCTTCCCCATACCCACCCCAGCCCCGATGCCGTACGTCATACCTGCACCGCAAGCAAACAACAGGACGCAAAATAATAGCGCTCCCCAAGAAAATAACGGAAAACAAAACGGCGCTTATCGAAAGAACAACGTGCGCAGATATTCAGGGGAACGTAACGGTGGGGACAATAGAAACTATAACAACAGTAACGGGTACAATAATCAAGACGGTAATAGAAACTATAACAACGATAATGGGTACAATAATCGAGACAATGACAGGAATTATAGCAATAATAATAGGTACAACAACGACAGAGACGACAATCGAAACTATAATCGGCGCGAAAACGGGGGATACGACAACAGGCGTAATGATCGTGGGTTTGAAAATCGTCGATACAACCGGGATTTTGATAATCAGCGAAATGACAGAGGATTTGACAATAGGCGCAACGACGGTAGAGGCAACAACAATAGCACTCGCTACAATGATCAGAACAACGGCAATCGTAACAATGACCGTAACAGACAAGATAACAGAAATGCCAGAAATCAGTCCGGAGATTCTTTAAACTACCAGGATGCTCGTTACCAGTCGGGGGTATCGAGCAATCAATAAGCAATAGAACACCGAATCCGAAACCGACGCAAACACAAGAAAATAAAGTAGAGGGGCCAATCAATAAAAAGCAAGAGAAAATTGAACAATAAAGGGTCATTCGCTACGTAAAAAAAAATAGGGATAATACTACGAGGAATAATTAAGCAAGCAACATTCACAAAAAAAAAAAATTTTTTTACAAAATCAGAATTACGGCAGATGCGAAAGTTAGCGTAGAATAAAGCCAATAAAAGGAGAACACAATATAATAAAAGAGCACGGAAGGAAATTAGCAAAAGACGACAAGAAAATTTCGCCAACCGGACGAACGGCAGAATGAAATAAGAACCCCATCACCTCACCGCTATAGCAGCCAAGGTCGAGAAGGGAACACTAGCCGAATCAGCAGATACTCATCGAAGGAGAAAACTACGATTCAAAAAAATTTTTACTGCCACTACAATATTCAAAAATGCGTACATATAAAATAGGATTCGTTATACTTGGAATCCCGACAATTCTCGGTACGATATCATTGACGGACCTGGCCAACAAAAAAAAAA
>QLSS01000280.1:0-12560 GCA_024372645.1 Trichomalopsis sarcophagae
TTTTGGGGGTTAACTTTAAGGGAGGTTTTTACCCCTTAAAAGTGAAAGTTAGCCGATAAAAAAAAATACGTGTCTTTTATTTTTTCATTTTCTACAACATATATGAAAATCATCAAAATCGGTGAGTTCGGGTTGGATACCTTTCCTTGTGAGACGCTGAGGAACTCGTTTCATATCAGCGCCTCATACCTATGGAATAGCCTGACACAATAACTCATAGACATTCATGTACACGCACACACTTACTCATTCTCATACTATTCATCTTCACTATCAGTACACTTTTACACTACACTTACTCTACACATGCCTCAACTTACTTTACTTCTAATTTATATTTAAACTTCTACACACAACTTACTATTTTTACTTTAACTGCATAATGCTGATTCTTACTATTGTACAATACAATGTACGCAAATAAATCTAATCTAATCTAATCTAATCTAATCTCTTGCGTCACACGTCCGCGCTCGACTCGGTTCCGTCGGTCGCCGCGCGGCTAGTGTGATCTCCCTCTCTCTCTCTCGGCTCTCTCTCTCTCTCTCTCTCTCTCTCTCTCTCTCTCTCTCTCTTCCTGATGCGCGTGCGGGCTATACCTCTCGCTTGTGGCAAGCCCAACCTGCTGCTACCGTGCAGCTAGGGTTTTCTCGCTCGCGCTCTCTCGCACACACGCGCGTCTCCTCGCACTGCTCTTTCTCTTTCTCTCTTTCTCTCTCTCGCTCTCAAGCGTTTGTTCGGCGCCTCTCTCTCTCTCTCTCTCTCTCTCTCTCTCTCTATCTCTCTCTCTCTTTCTCTCTCAATCTCGCGCACGCTGGCTCGACGCCTCGCGTGGATGACGTCAAGGTGTGCGCCCGCACCGCACACCACTCTCTCGTCTCGCTCACTCTCTCTCTCTCTCTCTCTCTCTCTCTCTCTGAGAGAATCTTTCCCTCTCTTTTAGCAATGTGCTCTTCTTATCTTCCATTGACTTCCTAAAAAAAATTGTTCCCCTTTTACAAGGATTTTCCCTTTGCAAGAGGAAGCATATTCCTTCAACATAATAGGCAGAAGTGTACATGGGGGGCGTATGCGTGGGTGTATTTTCGAACATGCCAATCCAAAGATTCAACTTACGTCATAAGGTACAAGCTTGAACATTTGTAGGAATGTAGGTAATGATGTTCTAAATAAATAAAAAAATTGGCAGAAGCAGATGTTGGGGACAAGATGGTGGCAGAAGTACCGGAAGTGTCAAACAATATATTTCTACTTACGTCACAAAGTAAACTTCTGCCTTTTTGCATACGGCTTCTTCAAGCAGCCAATGTGCTAGCAAAAAATTGGCAGAAGTGTAGGTGGGGGATGAGTGTTGAGAAAATCAACAATAAATGCGCAGAACTGGAAAAATTAGATTATGCACTGGGTATTTGATATAAAATAGTAAATATATTTTTACATGATACACGTTTTATATTATGATAAAAAATAAGATTATGAATTCATACAATAAGATTATGACTTCAATTAATTATTTTCTGATTCATCGCTTTCACACGATGTATTTTCTTCCGCTTCTGTATCATCATCTTTTACAATAATATCTCGAACTGTTTCAGGAAATTGGGATCCCGTGTTCTAAAGGATTTAGATCGCAAGCAATTTGTTTTTGTTGCATCGGTCCACACATTTGCTATAAGCCTAGCCCTCAACAATTATTGTTTTAATTCATCTTGACATGGGGGAAAATTCGAAGCATCAACGTTTTTCAGATTTTTTTTTAAATGCTTCATTGATGTTCTTCACCATATGATTGCGTGTAAATATTTGGTATCAAGCATCGTTAACCGTATTCGTTTTTATGCCATATACTTAACAAACATAAGATTCTAAAATTGTGAAAACTTCATCTTTAATCCATTTATCATTACCCAAATCAGTGAATGAATCAGTGAATGCTTCTTGATACTCTTCTGATTTACATAAAATTTTCAAAGGATATTTTTTCCTTTTCTATAGAAGGATGGATTTGCATCACAGCGAGTTAATGCATGAAAACCTGCTAGGGCTGTTCATCAAATATTTCCAAGAGTTATGTATAACGTATTAAGATTAATTATTTGCTTCTTTCCATATGTACCACACTCTATCCAGACTTTTGAATTATGTTTTAAATTATGCGTGTTAGATAACATAATTACAAAAAAATCTGATGAGTTTTATAACGAGAGCTATTATAAATTACATCATATATTTAGTTTAATATGAAAATAATTACATCATATATTTAGTTTAATATGAAAATAATAATGAAATACTGATACACAAACTCACTCAATGTAATCAACTATTTCCTCGTTATGAACTTTTATAAAATTCTTTAACTGCGTCATTTCTTGCGATGACGGGGAGCACAAGAAAACGTCATGATACATGGATCGGAGAGTTTCATGGGAAAAATTCTCGTACGATTCTTGATTTAGTAAAACTCGAATCAAACATGCGTATTTTTTTGGATTGTCAAAAAAACGATATGTAACCGATTTCTTCGGCATTTCTACAGTAATCCGTTCAAAAATATTTTAAAATGAGGAATCAAGTATCAGAAAAGCTGCTATTACAAATCTTGCTGCTTGGGATGTAAAAGGTTATGTAGCGAATGCGACAGATTACATGTACTACGTTACATTTGTTTTCAATAACATATGTAAACGTTCTGACAATCGAATACTTGTAATAAATATATGCAATATGCATACCTATGTGTGAAAATGAACGTATGTATGTGGGTCAAATTGCAAGTACCGATTGATACTTAAAATTCGCGGAATTAGAGATAATTGTTGGAAGACTGAAATATGCTAGTCTTCTTAGGCAAGTGACTATATCTGAATAATTAATATAAAAAATGAGCACATTTCATATCTTATCAGCACTTCGTAGCAAAAGTCCGCATTTATGTCACGCCTATCCGCTTATATGATCGGGCGATATTGCACGGTGCCAAAATGGACTGCTGGTATCATCTATAAGCGTGACATGGCTGATTTATGCAGTCAGTGCTATAAAATAATGTACGATACACGTGACATAAGTCGTTCTACATGGCACTCGCAAAACTCGGGCACTTATACCTACCGTGATGTACACACTCTTCTCCACATCGGGACATCGGAATTGTGAAAAGATCTAAACTCTTCACGGTACACAGTTCTTACAGTGTATTAATTTACAAAACTTTGAAACTCGGTGACCGACTATTTAAAAATAAGAAATCTGTTATAGTCGTCGCGTTAGGAGTGTGAAATATGGTAGTCTTCGCGGCGAAAGTGTGAAATTTATTAATCTTCGTGGCAAAAACGTAAAATATATTGATATTGACACGCGGATACAAAAATCTATAGCGCGCAATATTTATCGACAGCCTCGTCATCGAAGACCCTTGGCACCTAAACATCGAGCGTGACCGGCTACCGCGAAACGATATTTGTATGTATGCACAAAAAGTCACGAAATCAACTTCCTGGGCCCCGTCATCAGTGACCCCGAATACTTAGAAAGTTTGTGCAGCGACAGTGCGGCAGCTGTTCAAAAACATAACCTTAAATTCAAGCGGTCAATGTAAACACATTTACTCTGTGCAACTTATAGAAATCTGTGGGAAAGCGATACCCTACTGTATTACACATACCTGATTGTAATTCAAACAATCAGATATGTGTAATACAATTGCGGACGTTGCGATGTTATGCAAAGATGTATAATCCGATCCTACACGGCCTGTATGCATTGATGCTCGGCATGCATAGAAATCTGTGGAAAAGCGATACCCAACTGTATTACGTATAATAGCTTGTGCGGCCAACTTCACGGTCCGACTACTTTTGGACTGGAGAAAAAAGTACAGATACTGTTTTGAGCATTCATGATATATACACTCGTTTATTATGAAAAGAAACGGCTTATTTATAAATACTTTCGTAGGGAATCATAGTTTAGCTCATAAAACATACAAATAAGCCAAAAAAACTCACGAAAAATAAGGATAAGGATTTTTTCTGTATCACGAAACATTCGAACACCAATATAAAAGTAAATATTGTCCCGGGCACCGCAGCTTCGTCTGCTTCTCAAACTCGCCTTCGTGGCGCTACCTCGTCACTTGATACAGAGAAGAGAAAACAGTCCAAAAATGAGTTTGAAAAACTTTTTTATAAATTATTAATCAATGCTGTCCATGGAAAGTGCATTGAGAGGGAGCGATCTCGCGTTGACGCGCGTTTAGTAAATAAATTTTCTGGTCGATATGGAGCAGAAGCACGTATAGCTCAACCAAATTTTTATAGCTGCGCAATCTTAGAAGAAAATTTGGTTCTGACTATAATGAAAATAATCAATTTGGAATTCCACGTGTTAATAAAAAAGTTCCTGAATTGAAGAAAGACGAATGCTGTGGCAAGATTATGACAGAATTCGTAGATTTAAGAAGCAAAATGTATAGTAATCTGATCCCTTCAAGATCTTATTATTATAAAACGTGAGCAGTCTAATATTTGTTCTAAATTACACATCATGCATACTGAGAAACAAGAAAAAATTGCTCTAAGTCCTTACGATGATAAAAGATTCTTACTGCCTCATAGTACATACACTTTCCCTGGGGACATTACAAAATTATGGAAAAACAGATGGCGCAAGCTGCAATGCACCTAGAGGGGGATACAGAGAAGAGGGGATACAACGCAGCTAATGGTAATGCTGCAGGACGAAAAAGAGTGGGAGAAAGTGAGAGGGAGAATGAAGTAGTCAATAACAGTGCATTGCGAGAGGAATGCATAACAATCTATGGGAATAGAGGCGAACTAATCAGGATTGAGTATGATATTCCAGACAAGTTCGTGCACGAATGGGATCCATCTTTAAATAAGATCTGTACAAGAAAAAAGAAGGAATATATTACTAGAAACAATGGAAGGGGCAGAAATTGTGGTGGGAAATAGGGTATATGAACAGACGGATCTCAGCAAGGAGCACATTCAAGAAATCGAAGCGAACGAGAACAATCAACCTTGCACAAAGATACCAAGACTCACCTAACGCTACAAGTAAGTTTTATTTCTTAGTTCTCCCTTAATACATGTAATTGAAACATTTTCCTAACACAAACTTTTATTTTTTTTTTTTTTTTTTTTCAGAATCTGTACTTAACTAGATTGCTGAGCGAGAATTCTTGCAAAGAAAAAAAGTGACAGACTTGGAAATAAATCATGAGTATATGGTGACAGCGCTGAAAGAGGTCAAGACAAGGTTCGGAAGGAAAATTGTTGCTGAATTCGAAGACAGCTTTCAAGTCTTCATGCCAGAGAAAATTTCATCTGCAATTTTAAAAGATGAAACGTTTTTTTAACACACTCTGCAGCACTGCAAATTATTAAATTATAATAGCGTAATATCTCAAACGATATATACATGTACGTGTGTTATAGACAGATGTAAACACGCGTACGAATTAAGCGCGCAAGCGTGAGGTTCAGCGCGTCGCTATCGCGACTTTACTTTTCGGAGCTCACGCGCTCTTGCTCGTCAGCCTCTGCCGACTACACACGCTCTCGCTGTTTTTGGTCTCATCCTCGTATAGACGACACCGTGTACTACTATACACGAAGAGGAATTTGCCTAATTATAATAAAGTGGTGACTCTTGTTTTGATGGTGGAACCGGTGCATTTTTATTCATAGCCCTATTCTTATTATAAATTAGCTCTGTTTATTTTTTAAATATCAGGGTTGATCTTCTTTTAAATTCAAATCTTCAACTCAATAAGAAAGAATAATACACAAATTATTTTTTACAAAGATATATTTTTTATCATCGTGTACAGAACAATAATACATAAATACAATCTAATCCATGTAAAAAAAATATTAATACACTTATGTTAAAGAATCTTATTTTTATTTATCCAACTATTATGCTCATCATTAAATCCTAACCACTTAACATATACACGTTTGCCACTTTTCTTTAAATCTTTTTAGATACTCTTTATACTTTTTGACATTTTTTTGATACTTTTTTGATACTTTTTGATACTTTTTTGATACTTTTTGATACTTTTTGATACTTTTTGATATTTTCTTTCACTTTCTCAAAGAGAAAACTTTATAACGATGCAAATTTCCACATTAAAGATTTTGATGTTTTCGATGTTTCTGAGCCCAAAAAATAAAAATCCGTTTAAGAAAAATATATGCATGGATGTATGCTGAAATTTAGCATGTATTAACTATGCTCGTTTTTAAAAGGGAGGGGGTTATTTCGCTACAATACTCTTTAAGAGTACAGCACAATGAGTGTTAAGCGGTCTGATTTCTTTCTAGCAGTGAGCAGTGTTTATCTTTGCAAACATAGAAAAGGTATGTTTTGTACATTGCACACAATTTTCTGCGTGAGGGCATAAAGATATGGCAATGCTGCATTTCGTGTCAGAGCACGGACAGACGGACTTACTATACTGCGCGGCCGAAGCCTAACCCTCCACTGCCGATTTTTAGGTAGAAAAAAATGTAAATCGAGAAAACTCATAGTAACAAAATTCGAAGCGGGGATGAAGCGTTGCCATGTCTCAACAGTGCTTGAAATTTCTCGCTCTCCGCGCGTAAAAGTTTGCTTTAGTTGGGTACTTTCTGTATATTCAAAAATAATAAAGCGCGAAGCGTTTTGCGTGTAAGGCACGATCGCTAACTTGTCATCGCATCGCGATGCAAGGCGGCAAACCACCGTGGCCGTAAGGCCGCGTATGGCGCGTTAGTTCCTTTTCGCACCTTAGCTTTACTTTATTGTCTGTTGTTGTCCCCGTCTTTTCCTTTCTCTCCTTCGCATTACTCCTGTTGAATCAGGGAATGAATAGATGCGAGTGAGTGTAGACAAAAAGACCCGGATAGCGGCGGGTGGGAGCTATACGATGGCCGAGCGCCATCTCTACTAACAGCTGAGAGAAACCCGCGAGCTTATGTGTGCTGTGTACAATAAGAGCCAGAAATGACATACTACAACACTTCCGCCCTTTTCTGGCACGTCTGCGTCAAAAAACCGACGCTCTCTAGCTATCCTGGAAGAAATTCAGAAATTACAAGACGAAAATAACCCAGACAATGCGGGGAAAGAGCACGAATGGAAAGATGCTGTAGTATATGAGCTTGCCACATTAGACAGAAAACAAAGCACACTCGAAGAACGAGTAGAAAAATTAGAAACTAACGAAGACTTGGACTCTCTTGGAGAGCCACATATACGTACGAGTTTTTTAAACACGAGTAAAGAACACAGACAGTTTGAAACGATCGAGCGCATAGACGCTCTTCCCTTAACGCTGGAAAAAATCAAAAAAGAGAGCGACAATAACAAGATTGACATAGACAACTTGCAACAAAGCCATGACGAGATGAAAAAAAAGCTAGCAACCGTCGAGTTTTCGAGCTCTTCCTCGATGGCTTTGGACCACTCCATGGATTGAGGTCCACTGAGAGCTTCCTCGTATGTCTCAGGTGTATGTATTTTGGCGATATTCATCTGATATTTCAGCGGGGCTTTGATCTTTGAGCGATCCCTCAACTGCCATCCTTCTGGCTGTACCCTTTGAGGCGAGAGAGCTCTACCTTCAACGATCCTCGGGTGCCGGTGGATCGTTATCGGCTTGTTGAGGAGCGACGGACACCTTCTCAGCTTCTGGCTCTGCTTTCTTCCCGTTGGAAGAGTTTCGATTACCCGTTTGGTCTGCATCTTTGCCAATGTCAGAAAGGTCTACATACTCTGGAGAAGTTGAGACTGGTCGCTTAAATAATTCGCCTGAAAATACAACATTTTTAGAAATTGTTACTTTCTTTGTAACAGGATCATATAACCTTTAATTTTTCGAATCTCTTTCGTAACTAACGAGAGCACCTTTGCTCGATTGAGGGTCGAATTTTCCTGTAATAATATGCACGGTCACGAAGAAACGCGCGCCACCCAGTGACGTTTCGGACATCGGGCCGCAGACATCGCTGTGGACCACTTCACCAGGCTTCGTGATTCTCTTCTCGTCTAGTTTGCTGAAGAATAACCTATGCGCTTTTCCAGCTTGACATGCATCACAAAAGAAGCTTGATTTGTCGTTGACTTCGACTCCACATACGAGTTGACGATCAGCTAATTATTTTAAAGCGCGTGCGTTCAAGTGGCCGAGTCGTTCGTGACAGCACTTCAGACTTATTGCAGATAAGTTTGCTTCTGTATCTGCGGTCTGCATTACCGTTTGCAGAAACATCCTTTATAGATTGTTGTTTTGCAAAACTCCAGTATCGTAAACATCATCTTTCTGGCAGAATTCTGGTGTTTTCTTTAAACATCACTTCAAAGCCTTTTCTCGTCCATGCGCCGACGGACAGGAAATTTTTCTTAATTCCAGGTATATACAGTACATTCTCCATGCGTCCCGTGCGCCACTCGCCTTCGACTAGCCGCTCAACCCATTAAGGGGACCTATCAATGTGACGGGTTGAAAAAAACGATTTTTTTTTTGCATTTTCCGATAGTAATTACCTCCAGAATTGATGTCCCACAGTCAGTTTGGTCAAATTCTACCTTATTGACCGATTTTACTGCTTCAAAAGTGAGAGCGTACCGCGCTCGATACCTGCGCGCGCTCGGCTTTCGGAGCAAGAACGAATTAGAGGTTCGTACGGTTGCTTTGTGTTTACACCTGGTCCTATACTTATGAATACACAAAGGAGATGTTCCCCTCCTTGATTTCAGGTAAAGATTTCTTGAAACAACCAGTATTATTAACCAAAAACTCAGACTCTCACTAACAAAGTTATGCAGGATCTATCCTTGTACTATGGTTTAGCAATACAACGTCATCCTGATTCCGTGGACGATATGCGGAGAGAAATATGGGCCACTTATTACCATAAAATTTCCACCGATGCAAAGCCTGAACATCATTTCTGTCCTGAAGGTGAAAGTTTCTGGTGTAAGTGGCAACACCATAAAGCTAGGGGAACTTCATTTTCTTATCCACCAGCTCTGGATAAAGAAACACAGGATATTTTGAAACCAATTTACAAAGATCTAAGTGAAGATGAACTTTTAGAGAGATGTTTGAGATCAAATACTCAGAATAATAACTAAAGTTTCAATTCTTGTGTCTGGCGTTTGGCTCCAAAACAAGTCTTTTGTGGCAAAAAATTATTAGAAATTGCCACCCAGACTGCAGCTTGTATTTTTAACGAAGGCCAGAAACCTATCCTAAAGATTTTAGAAAATATGGGCTGCACTATAGGAGTTCGAAGCAGCACGTTCGCCGATCTGTGTGATAATACACGCCTCGATCAAGCTGAGCGGCGGAGTTCATTTTCAGCAAAAGCAGCCCGAATAAGTAGAAGAGAGGGCAGAGCTGCTGAAGAAGAGCTCTTTGACTATGAGGAAGGAATAATGTATGGTCCGGGTATAGCTGATTAGTTGAAAAAGTAATTTTTCTTGAACTTCTTATCTTGTAAAACTTTAAACGCGTTTTTCTCAAAACCACTTTTTTGTAACTGGCGTGCACGATAACTCAAGAACATTTGATCGTATCGACTTGAATCTTTTTGGAAAATGTTCAGAATTATAAAATGCAGGGAATGAACCTCTAACTAAATGTTTGCTTGAACTTAACCAAAGTTATACCCGATTAATCGTACAAAAAAAGACCTTTTTTCCACTTTTGCGAGAAACGCCGCCATTTTGTTAATTTTCTATAAAATAATTATTCAGAGGTTCATTACCTTCAATTTACATAACAATTTAAGAAACTTTTTGAAATTTCTGTTTCAGATGACCAGAACAACTTTTTTTTTCCATGTTGCCTAATTATTTTATAAATAAATAAATAAACATTTTATCAAACTAAAAAAAAATTTTTTTTGTTCTTTCGAATCATACCTTTAAGAGAAAGAAAGGTTCATTTGATTATATGCAGTAGTTGCTGAGAAAAAAATTCTTGAAAAATCGATTTTTTTGGAGCTGTCACATTGATAGGTCCCCTTAAGGTGTGCGACGTTGCAAACGTCGCAGCCGCGTCGAGACGAGGAACCTCGTTCGATGCGGCCAAGCCCTGAGTGCGCGGAAGAAACAAGCGAGTCGACGTGTTGTGTCGGCGCCGGCCTGTCCTCAAGTTCGGGGAACGGGCTAGCTAACCGTCATCGTCGGCGCGAAAGTGAGCATCGTTGGCGCGAGAGCGAGCCTCGTCGGCGCGCGCGCTGAAAGGTCCTCCGCGTGTCGCGAGCCAATCAGCGGGCGCCGATGCGCGGCTTGCTATCCGCGCGGACAGGCAGCCAATCGGGAGCCAGCAAGAAGCGCGGGCCCGACGAGCACGAGAGGAGAGTGAGCGCGAGAACGAGCGGGGAAATCGGGAAGTTCTCTCACGACTGTCGACGGAGCACGTCGACGTTTGTGAGAGTTTAGTGCGTCCTCCTCTGCTCGTCGGCCCGAGGTCGACGACTAGAGGAGATTGGGAGAGTCGCCCAAGAGTGTTCGAGAGTGCGCGTGTGTTTCAGGTGCAGCGCGTTGGCACTAGGAAGTGCCAACGCCCGGACGAGCCAGCGACCATCCTGACGAGAGGGAGGAGGCCGGCCAGTCCGCCACCATCATTCGGAAGACCAGAGCAGCCAGCAACATCGGCGTGGGAGAGCCGAAGCCGCCAGCTGCTATCAGGTCCGGGAGGAGTCCCGGAGGCGACGACGGGAGCACCGACGGACGTCCACCGGAAGCCGAGAGAAGAGAGCGAGTAAGCGAGAGAGAGAGAGAGAGAGAGAGAGAGAAAGAGAGAGAGAGAGAGAGGGAGAGAGAGAAAGCCGTGAGTGTGTGAGAGAAAGAGTGAGTGAGACGGGAGAGTGGTGTGCGGTGCGGGCGCACACCTCGACGTCATCCACGCGAGGCGTCGAGCCAGCGTGCGCGAGAGTGAGAGAGAGAGAGAGGAGAGTGAGTGAGACGGGAGAGTGGTGTGCGGTGCGGGCGCACACCTAGACGTCTTCTGCGCGAGGCGTCTAGCCAGCGCACGCGATAGAGAGAGCGAGAGAGAGAGAGAGAGAGAGAGAGAGAGAGAGAGAGAGAGAGCAGTGCGTGGAGACGCGCGTGTGTGCGAGAGAGCGCGAGCGAGAAAACGCTAGCTGCACGGAAGCAGCAGGTGGGGCTTGCCACAAGCGAGAGGCATAGCCCGCACGCGATAGAGAGAGAGAGAGAGAGAGAGAGAGAGAGAGAGAGAGAGAGAAAGAGCCAACCGTCAACGGACTGGACCTGGGCCTGAGGCCTGCCGTCTGCTGCACGAGTGCGGCTCGTGCGTGAGTGCGCCAACATAAGCCCTGCGTGGCTACATTGTGCGCGAGAGGCATCATTGCCACCGCGTTGTAGGGAAGGGCTGGGCGAAATATAAGTGCAATAAAGTGATAACCATTGTGTGATTATTTTTCCCTCTCCCTAGCGTTCTCCCAAACGTGACGATCGCGTCAAATCCCACGAAACAAGAAAAATCCTAGCGCATGCGAGGCGTTAGGTGTTGCGCACCTGTGTTGGGAGGCACAGCATCGCAGATGTGAATCTATTGATATTCGTATATTCTTCAACCCCCAGTACGGAACAGGATTAGTCCGTATATAAGTTTACCCGTAATAATGTAGTGAAAAATCAATCGCGTGATATTACTTGCTATTAAACGACGTCATAAAATAACAATTGTCATAATTGATAATGGAATTGATTTAATGGCCCACGAACTTCGATTAATAATACAACAAACTTAGCCGCTCTGTCGTGAATCCACAACCCGTATTCGTATCTACCAATATGGCGTCAGCGTCGCGTTCAAAGGACGCGGCGTTACTCAAGAGGGCGTATAACCGTTAGGTCTGCTCTCTGGCCCCGCTGGTAATGCCTTTCTCACAGTCGTCTTACTGCCATGGGACTACGTGCTGAAAAGCGCGAAAATACCCGATAACGTTTCGATAACCATCCGATATCTAATGATTTTGTTGCTATAATAACCTCGGTTGTCCTCTCGGCGCGACCCCGATTAATACTGGCTGGAAAGTGAACGCGGTGTCGCTCGATCAGCGACGTCGCCATACCTATGCTTTAAGGAAATCGGGTTGCCGGATTTACTGTTGCAACGGCGTCCCAACTTTTGTGTAAAGATGTGCTGGATCGATTGATCGACAGTGGCTCGACGCACTACCCAAAACCGTTGTTTCCGATAATCTTTCTTATAAAGGCTGGATCGCTTGGCGATCAACAGCGGCGCTACGCACTACCCAAAACCGTTGTTGGATCGTGACCGATGCACGACGGCCTAAAACTCTCTTCAAGTAATGCCAAGTAATGCTGGATCGCTTAGCAATCGACAGCGTAGCCATGTTATTACTACACGGTATCTGGATCCCTTAGCCATCAACAGACGGCTCAAATTATCTAGTACTCTATCTTGGCTGGTTGCAAAGCAAATAACAGCGTCTCGAGAGAGAGAGAGAGAGAGAGAGAGAGAGAGAGAGAGAGAGAGAGAGAGA
>QLSS01000280.1:24412-66912 GCA_024372645.1 Trichomalopsis sarcophagae
GTAATATATTTGATTAGATTTTTGATAGATTTAATTTCTGTTCTGATTCTATGATCCCTATATAGATTAATGACCGTGATAATTTCTTTGTGATATTTTATTTCCGTGGTTAAAATTTCGAATCCGTTGAATTTTTCGGTCAATGGTATGTTTTTGAAACTTAAATTGTTTCTGACTGCAGTGATTAATCCACCACCATGGGTATCGGTTAAACGATCGATTCTACTGATGTTGAAATTTTTAAGTCTTACTATATCTTGGCTATTTAGCCAAGTTTCTTGAAGGCATGCAACATTATAATTGTTAAGTAATGATTCTAATTCGTATGTTTTCCCCCTCAGGCTGCGACAATTCCACTGTAGAATTTTTAAGTGCTTGTCTAGAGCCATTTTATTGTCTTTATTTCGGAGTGGGTTATAAGGTTGAGCTGCAATTGGGGTGATAGGAAATAGACTGCATAGATGGTTTTATCGTGTCTAATTGCAAGTAGGGAAAAGGTTCTACCAATCGACTTAGAGTAAAGGTGTGTAGAGTCAAACGATTGTATGATAAGTCCATGAGAGATGGGATATTTGGACTTACTCATTTTATTTGTTAGTATATTGGTATTATAATAAGGGTTAATTGGGATGACCTTAAAGCCTTTGTTTTTTTGGATTGATGATACGGAATAGCGGCAGTAATAGAGAGAATTGGTGGAGATGATGCATGAGGGAATTCCCGTCTTATTTGGAGCTACTCGAAGTCGAAATTTCCTAAAAGAGCTGTAAGAGCCTATAGGCATGTAATTTAGTATCACAGATATGCTTATAATTTTAATGTTAAAAAGTAGGTTAAAAACTTTATTGATCACGTTTTTTGTACTATTATAACTTTTACTATTTACAACGTTAATTGTTTGGATTTTGTGAGTTCAATTGAATCCCTTTTTCTTTTGCAAGGATTTCGGTTAAGGTAAAAACCGTCGCATGCATCGCGGCATTTTGTTTGACTAGATCATGAATAGAGTCTATGAGTCTGTCTAATTTGTCAGTACCTTGTTGTAGCGAAGCAATTACGTGTTTGGGAATATAGCGCGATTCCGAGCGATTATCGGGAAGTTGTGTATCATCGTCACTTAGTTGAACCGTTGGCGAATTGGATCTTCGGCGTTTGTTTATCTTTTCGGGATTATTAAGCAGATACGGGCTTTCTAGACTTGGGTGTTTACTAACACTGTTGGTTAGAGCGTATGAGTAAGGGCTTTCTGTTTTCGCATTCCGATAGTGATTAAGATATCCCGAGTGAAATAAACTTTTCGCATGGTTGAGGGAAATATTTTTAGTCGCCATGGCGTATTTAATTTCTTTTTGTTCAAGATATTTTAGGCATTGTTTATCCAGGGCAGAGTGTTTTCCCTTGCAGTTAATACACCTTTTTGATAGTACGCAGTTAGAAGCGGGATCGTGTTCCGAAGAGCATTCTGCACAGACAGGATTTCGGCTGCAGTTGCTAGCTGAGTGGCCAAAACGATAGCAGTTTTTGCATTGCAAAACATTAAAGATGTAAGGGTACACTTTGATGGAGACGCCGAAAAATTTTATTTTTTCAGGAAGATTGGTAGATTTGAAAAATATTTTAATCGAACTTGTTGGCTCAAGTTCTTCGTTAACTTTTTTGGAAATCCTTTCGATTTTCACGTCTTTATAACTTGGTTCTATGGCTAGTTTTAATTTTTCAATGGTATAAGAAGGATCGATTCCGTGAACTTGGCCGATTTTCAAAACTTTGTAGTTGGGGATGTAATATATCCAGTGTTCGTAAATAGTTTTAGGAGATTCTACCGTGAGATTCGCTTCCTCTAGTGAGGAGAATGTTAGTTCTATTTTTTTTGGGCCGATTTTTCGAACATTGTCGAAATTGATTTGGGCTTTGATTAAGATTTCGCCTAGTCTTATTGGATCAATATGTCCGATATTATTTATGCTGTTAGTTGACTCTATGTGTACTATGAATGGGGCTTGGGTTTTGCAAATATATCTATTTTTTTGAAATTCAACAAAGTTTGGATTTGAGAAGGAAGGAGTCATTTGTTCGTCTGACATGATTTCAATTGTTGGGATTATAAATGAAGAATGAGAAATAGCGGTTTGGCGTACTTTAGCTATTTGCCAATCCCTTTTAATCCGGGTGAATATTTCCGATTGATGTTTAACCGAACTTGCAGTTTGAATGTACAAGCTACAGAGAGTAATATTCAACGCGAGAGGATTTGGTATTTTTCATTTATAGTTCTACAATTACATGTGTAGATGGTACTCGAATCAAACAACCTCTGTCACGCACCTTTTAATTACTATTGAGATTTTGCGTCAGTGAAGGGATTTCTGGACCTGGTGTGTATCTAGTCGGAGTCCTCGTCCTCTTGATTTATTGTGGATCGGCAATTAAGCGTTAAAAAGATTGTAGTTGGACAGAGAATGGCACTTTTACAGTCGATTTATATTTATTAATAAACATTGAAATTCTCATTCACAAACTTGAACTGTTCATTCAGTAGAACCTTCTTCTTCTTTGTGGTTAGTGGCGCCAGAGGTCTGTACGGCCATCGCAATAGTCTGGAACATGCTGCTCATGCGTGGAGTTAGGCGGGAGGATTGGAAAGTTGAAAAGGTGGCGCTTCCCGACCTCCCCGCAGGCCCGGGAGAACCAGGGTTCTCCCGGTGTGCAGGGCAGTGGGAGGGCAACGGGGGTGAACCCCAGTCTCCCTAGAAGGAGGTTGACCGCGAAGAAAAGAGCATTAGAAAAGTGCTGACAGAGGGCAAGGGAGTCCGAGAGACTGAATGAGGGACAGAGGAATTGGATGTAGAGATCACAATCGGTTAAAAAGCGAAGGAGAATTTCGATAATATCATTGCGTGGTTGGTGAATGAAAGAAGAGATTGTAAAGGGTGGAAACATTGTACGTTTCGCGAGGGGAAAAAGAAGACGAGAGCGTTGGGTATCGAAACGAGAACAGGCCAGAAGATGTGATTGAGATCTTCGTCGCCTTCGCCGCAAGGACATAAGGGAGAGTCAACAAGATTTTTGTTATGTAAGTTGAGGGCGAGGCTATAGTGGTCGCTCCTCATACGGCAAACGGTGGTAATCGAGAGACGGTCGAGGCCTTGAGAATGAAACCTGGGTTTAGGGGAGTCGAGAGGATAATTCGAGAAATAAAAACGACCTGCATTGGTTCGATAGTGGGTGAGATAGTTGTGAAATTCTGAGCTGGAGATAGAGAGGCACAGCGGATGAAGTCAGAATGAGGGAGAGGGAGATCGAGGGTGATACCGGTGCGCGGAGCTTCTTTGGCAAGTTGGTCGGCTTTTTCATTGCCAGGGATGCCTAGATGGCTTAGAACCCAGGCGAAACGGATTTCGTGGTTGTTAGATGAG
The DNA here is from genome assembly GCA_024372645.1 of Trichomalopsis sarcophagae. Taxonomy (NCBI): domain Eukaryota; kingdom Metazoa; phylum Arthropoda; class Insecta; order Hymenoptera; family Pteromalidae; genus Trichomalopsis; species Trichomalopsis sarcophagae. Next base: position 27,829 of record QLSS01000280.1, read on the forward strand.
AGCTTGTCGAGCAGGTTTTTGATTTTGAAAATAGAGATAATGGGAGAAGGGATGAAGTCGCGAGTGCAAGAAATAGCTTGGAGGGTGCTGAGAGAATCTGTGAAGATAATGCAATAGAGAATTAAGTGCTGTTCTATGTATTCGAGGATTAGCTGAATGGCTAGGGCTTCGGCCGTGGCAATAGAAGCGTAGGAGGAAATACGATAGCGAAGGTTGAGGTTGAGATCTGGGCAATAGATTCCTATACCGACGTATGAGCCCTCCGAAGATTTGGAGTCATCGGTGTAGAAGGCGATAGAAGAAGTAAGGAGATCGCGGAAGTGGAGAGAAAACTTCCGGGGTGGATTGGGGGAGCTTTTGATTTTTTGGCCTTTGCTGATGATTATTTTGGGCAAGAGTGATTGAGATTCGAGAGAGTAGGTGTAACAGGGAAGAACGTCCGAAAAGTGTAATTTAGATCGATGTTTTTTCAGACGGGCGTATGCGCAGAGGATTGGGAGTTCAAGCAAGTTGAGAATGTTTCGATTTCTGAGAAGGGTTAAGAGTGATTCCAGTGAGTGAATAGTAGGGTTGTTGTTGATCGCGAAGGCTCTAAGGACGAATTGCATAGCGAGTTTTTTGGGGCGGAGGGAGACAGGGAGTTCACAAGATTCTGCATAAACGATACGGTTAGGGGTGGAGCGGCGAAGGCCTAGACAAGATCTGAGCGCGCGGCGTTGCGTAACACCCAGCTTCTCGCGGAGAGATCTATCCCGGGGCAGGAAGATTATGGAGCTGTAGTCGATGGAGCCCATAACGAAGGCTTTGTAGATTTGAATTAGAGATTGAGGATTGCCTCCCCACCAAGTGCCACAGAGCGAGCGGATAAGGTTGGTGAAACGGGTGCCTTTTTGAATAAGAGATTGGTAATGAGGGGTCCAGGAGAGTTTGGAGTCGAAGGTCACGCCGAGAAGTTTGACTTGTGGGATGGAGTGAATGATCGTGTCACCAAAAGTGAGAGCGACTTCCGAGGTGTCAGTCTGTTTGCTTGAGAAAATGATGAGCTGCGTTTTTTCAGGGGCAATCGAGAGGCCCAAGGAGTCAAAGTAGCTGGCAATGGTGTTGAGACTGTTTTGAAGAACAGTGGTGCAGAAATTGAGATCAGGAGAAGAAACGAAGAGGGTGACATCGTCTGCAAAGCAAAGGTATTGACAGTCGGGGTCAATGTGGTCAGGGAGTTTGTGGGTGTAGATGTTGTAGGCGACTGGGCTGGTGCAACAGCCCTGTGGAACACCTTTGAGTGTTTCAAAGGACCCCTGAATTTCGCCACCCACGTTGAAGTAAACATCTAGAGCAGGTGAGGTTATAAAAGAATTTGCAGATTTGCCAAGGTAGGCCAAGGTCGCGGAGGATGTGAACGAGAATGCCGTGGTCGACACCGTCGAAGGCGCCCTTGATGTCTAAAAGAAGGGCTGCAGTGTAGCAAGAACGACGTTTGCGAAAGCCAAACTGGTAACGAAGGATGATCTTGTATCTCTCGAGCCAACGGTTGAGCCTGCGAAGAATCAGTCTTTTGAAGATTTTGAGGAGAGATGGAGCAAGAGAGATAGGTCGGAATTTGCCGCTGTTGCCTTTAGGGATGAAGAAAACTAGAAATTATTTCCATGAAGGCGTAAGTTCACCTTTCAAGAAGAAATCGTTGAAGATGGAGAGAAGATGTTCATAAATCATATCTGGAAAGTGAGAGATGAGGAGGTTATCAATTTTGTCTAAACCAGGAGCCGAGTTGGTCTTGGCAATGCACTGGTTGACGGCAATGTCGAGTTCGGTGCGAGAAAAGGGTTTGCAAAAGAGATTGTTAGTGAGAAGAGAAGGGGTGAAAACAGAGGGGAAGTTGGAGTAGAGACTTGAAAGAGGGCAGATAGAGGGAATTAGGTCGTTTTGTTTGGCTATATTGGCCATGAAGATAGAAGTCTTTGGAGACGAATGTTGTCGAAAGGCGAGTTGGGGGGCCTGTAGACGGAAACGATGAGGAGCTCACCTTGAGAAGTAATGATAGAGACAGCATTAGATTCGAGATTGTGGGTGCAATTATAGGTGGTGATCGCGTTAAAGGGGATAGAATTGCTAATACAGATGGCGGTGCCCCCTCCTCTTCCTACTGGCCTGTCGTTGCGGACAATGACGAAGCCTTTCAAGGAGGCATTGTCGAGGGGATTGAGCCACGTTTCGCAAAGAATAATTACGTCATAGTTTTCTGAAAGTTCTTGTATGGAGGCTTTGCGCTGTCTAAAAGAAAGGCAGTTCCATTGGAGGATGCGAAAGTCTTTAGATTAAGAGTGTAGAGCCATTATTCGAGATAAAAGAGTGTTGGAGAAGCGAAGAAATGTCGGAAGCGGTTTGTTGGAAGCCTGCTTTAGAGGAATTAAGAGCTCGAAAATGATCTTAAGGAGGTAGCTAACGGAGGCATTGGAGTCTGACGTCGGGGGTGGTAGCAGCGGTGAAGACGGTTGGGGTGTTTCAGTGGGGGCTGTGGCTGGTGGGTCAAGTTCAGAAGAGAAAGCGAGGTCCACGGGGGAGATGGAGGCAGAGGTGGAGGGACTGGGTTGGCTGAGGGCTAGAGGGCGGCCGTTGGGGGAGAAGAGGCAATTGATGTGTTCAGAAGGGAGAGAGGGGGTGCGTTGCGAGAAGCCTGGTGGGCGCGAGGGAGGCTTGGGGGTAGATGTACGGTTGTGAGGGGGAGACCCATTGAGTGGTGGTCTATATGAGCGCATGACTGAAGCGTATGAAGGGGAAGAATGCCCGCAGGGAGAGTTGCTGAAAAAAGAAACCGGTAGTGTTGCGGCCTCAATCACTTCCCCAAGGACAAGTCCTGCCCTGAGTGGAAATTTCAGCAGCAGCTTTATTCGTTCGCTGCTACCAACAACCTCTCCCTGAACGACGCTCTCTTACACGTTTTACGCACCAACCCCCCGGAACATAACTCAAGAACTCGCCCCAAATCACAGTCGCTAGCTCTTCTCTTGCTAAAGTTGGACTGAGGCGCAGGGACCTTGTTGGTCATAGTTATCGGAGAGGCCATCTGTAGAGGTAGTGAGATTAGATTGCGACAGGGTTGAGGTGTCGTCGAGGAAGTCCTGGTTGCTACAAGCGACCAAGGCTTCGACAGCCATTTTCTCATCTGAGGATGCAGATGTGAGACGGTCAGTTTGGATGAAAATATTTTGACTGATGGGGGGATGGGAGAGAGTGAAAGTATCAGAGATGGGGGAGGTTCCAGGGAGAACAGAGTTAAAAAGGTCATTGAGATTGGACTGAATGGGCATGGTGATAGCAGGAGATTTAGGAGGAATAGAGGAGAAGGGTACGAGGTGCTGAGAAGTGGATTGGTGTGACGGTGAGGAGGGCCAACGGCCCCCCGTCGCCGGTTGGAGGTTAGGTGGCGGAAACAGGTTAAGAAAATAGATAGATAAGAGAGAAGAAAAAAGAAAAGTTGAAAATAATAATAATTAAATAAAGGCGTCGATGTTGTTGACGCGCACAAGCACTTTAAGTAGTTGAAAAACACTTGAAACACTCGTAAATTGAGAGAGCACAAAAAGCACGTCCGTGCGGTTTGGCGCCAAAAAACTCCCTCAGTAGAAACTACGCGAGCGACTTCTGTTAAATTAACTTGATAGCCTGTTACTTAAGCGCTCAGGTTAAATTTACTTGAATCTTGAGTAAACTCAACGTTCTTTTTTCTCATCTTTGAAACGACAACTGTAACCATACGTAAACTAGCGCGTCACGGGCGGCCTTACGGCCGCGTTGGCTTGCCGCCTTGCATCTGTAATAGCCCGGTGTGTTCAGTTGGTGAAAAAGGTGGTAGCGTGGATTGAGCGCGCGCCTTTTGAATTGACGTTGCACCGGGGAGATGTTGGGACAGGAGCTGCTCCTAGTAGGTATTATTTAGGAGAAAATAATGTGGCTTGAGGTTCAACTGTGGGCACAACTTAGAACAAGCTCTAAGTTGGGTTTATTTAGTCTCAAAGAGTACACACAAAACTGCGAAGTGCTTTGGAGCGCCGCTCGAACCAATCTGTCTCTGGAGTGCTCTTCTCTGCCGCACGTAGTCTCCGTTCCCTCCACCTGGTAGATCCGGGTGCTGGAGAGGGATGCTGACGGCCATGGTGGTGGGAATTAGCGGCAAGGCCGGGTAAAATCCAGGAAAAAAAAGGCTTCGTCCTAATCCTGCCAGATGGCGTCTGGGCATTCCCAGGCCCTCCTTGACTGTCGTCTCAGGTCTTGGTTTTTGTGGCGTTTTATGGTCCTCTTTATGGCTCGCCCGGTTTATGCCCTATAGCCCTTTGAGCGATGAGTGATAATCCTGCATTCTACTGTTTTCTAGGGCTTCCCGAGTTTTCGAGTTTCGACGTTTTAAAAGATTTAATTAATATAGCGTACGTCGTTATATAATGCCAAGTTACACTGATTATATTCGGCGATTACATATTTCCTAAATTATTCATTCTTTATAATTTAATTAAAAAAGTGGTTTAATTTTGTATATATGTATCAGATAAAGGCCAAAATATAACTTTCAGCTTTTAATATTATAGGAAAATTGCTGAGAATAATTGGGTTGGATGTAGCATCGTTGCACTGAAGTTATTATTGAATTTATGTATCAAAAAATCGATATTGATATCACCTGATAATCTGTTCACATTTTGACACGATTATTTCATCAGATTATCAGCTTATAATCAGCTAATTGTCATCTTTTTTCTTTAGTAGGGTTAGTTTATTTTATTAGAACATATTAATTGTAATCGAGTAATAATAAATAGAACATACAAGGACGTGTAAGTTATAATGACGATTTGAATCTAAAGATATCGAAGACCACGATGGGTATGCAGTGGATGTTATGTTCGAAGCTATTAGTAGTATCCAGGCACCATGGAGAAGGTAAACCAAAAATGACCTTGACCCCCCACCCCCGAGTCAGTGAGAGGTCAAGATCAAGGTCACGGTTGTTTACTCTCCATGGTGCCATTTGTACTTTGGAGAGAGCTCCCCCACTCTCCCTCTTTCTATCCAAAGTGCCTCCGACTTTTCGTGACACTTTGGCGAGAATCCCTCCTCTCTTCTCTATCTATCCAAGGTGCCTCGGGTTTTTCGAGACACTTTGGAGAGCGATGGAGTAGCTTACTTGTTAAGGTGTTGACACCCCGACCATCCACGAACGACTGATGTATGATGTGGACCACTGCCCTCCTCCTCCTCCTCTATGCGTACTCAGCATATTCCCCTTTTCATTGCGAATAAAAAATGTAGCGAGATCTGGGACTTGAACCTTCATTTCTCGTAGGTCGAGGTAGGCATTTTACCACTGAGCCACGACTACACTGTTGAATCAATTCTAGATTAATTAGACTCGTCTGTGTGATCGCGCGCGTGTTCATGATTTGTGTGTGTGTGTGTGTGTGTGTGTGTTTATGGATAAACTTAAAATCTAGCTTATAACTATAACGAGTGTGAAGGATAAACAGGGATAGGTAGTGTAGGATAAAGTACATAGGTAAGTGAGTGGAAATATTTATATATGTTTAACAATTATATTTATTAAAAAATCTTAAACTAAATACAATTATAGTTATGTATCCTTATATATAGTTGTATTCAAGTATGCGACTAGGTTATATAAATGTAAATTAATAAACTCGTATATAATGATATAAATATCTTCTAAAGCTAAATATATATTTTTATCTTTTAATAATTGATCTATCTTCTCTACAAGCGTCTCGTTAAAATCTCTCGTTGCACGTTCAACATTGTAAGAAGTGAAATATGTGAACTGGGCATTTTCGCTATTTACTAATTTGTCTTTGCTATAGTCACCCAGTTTTTTTCACAATAATTGTTATAGCCTCTTTAACTTCTAATAAGTATTTAATTCTATGATCTATTATATTAGACAAGGCTTTTAACCTGTCAAACGTCACTCTTTTAAACACTAGTGAAGGTTTACGCACTTTTTTCGACCTAGACTCACCAGAGTCTTTGCGTATTGTCGTCTCATCGTCCTCCAGTAATTCAAATGCTCGATCGGAGTAGCTGATCATGAATCTGATGTAAAATCCGGAAAAGGCGATTCGTTGATCCAACATATCATCCTCGCTATACGCCTGGAAGTATCGGTCGATTTCGTCAAACAGCTCCCGGAACTGTAGCCAGGAGGCAAGCGGGAGGCACAGTCCGTAAAATTCGTTATTACTCAGTCGAACAACCGGATTGAAGTCGTCCGAACCAACTGAGGTATTTTTCAGCCCAATGTGAACAATTTTTCCATAAGAATTGTTCAAGCCGAATACCATGGGTAGAATTTGATGACAACGATGTTTGGTGGCGTTGGTGGAAGTCTGGCTGTCCTGAGCCTGGCTATCGTGATGTCTCTTTTGTCCAGCCATCTTTTTCTTCTTATATTGTTTCTTGTCACCGAGAGAGAACTTCTACTTTAGACTTGTGAAAGAGAACTGTGCTCTCTGTGCTGCAAGTACGCCGGCTTATATTAAAAAAAAAAACTCATTTGGTGGGAGGCGAGACCAATGAGGAACCGTCTAACGACAAGTGGATGACTAATAGAATCACTGGTGCTGTAGAGGGGATCCAATGAAAATTTGTAGAGTTGCACTTTTTGGAAGCTGTGCAAGCTAAATATCCTCTTACTTTATCGTTTCGCGTTTAAAAATTTTACAATATTATATTACAACTTAGCAACGAATTCTTCGACAATCTGATCATTTTTTCTCAAATCTGATGAGAAATTTTTGAGAAATTGCTGCATACCAAGACCATTAATCATATAATATAGGAACATGATACAATATTTGCCACAAGCATTAGAAAAGCTGCTTTGTAATCGAATGTGGTTCCATCTGAGCTTCTTACAATTTCTCTGGATACTGTTTACGTGATCGGGGATGTATGGTTGTACACCAAAACTATCAACATACCATCCAATACCATTTTTGGACTCATATATCGCCACCCAGTGCATACCACGTCTCTTATGACTCTGTGTATTAAACACAAACCCTCATGGTTTTACCCATGTCATTGGAATTTGATTTGATTGGAACTTCTGGAGAATATTCAGAGAATTCATTCTTGCAAAGATAGTATTGTGAGAAGGGACGTTCTGCTGTTGTAGTTATAGTACCCTCGACACCACGCGAATTTAGCCAGAGTTTCAGTTTGTAGGCGTTGTTAAGTGTACAGGTGTACTGGAGTGCGCAACGTTTAATGGAATGCTGCATACAATACCGTGGATAACGTAACTAGATCCATTTCTTCGTTTGACTGCACAGCTCAAGAAAGACGTATCGACTGGCACAAAGCTTGTATTGGTAGGTGGTTTTATTTGATTTTTAAAGAGCGCCATCTAGTCTCAACCTCTGTAATCCACCAAAACTTGTCGTGACGAGTCAATCTCCAACAGATTGTCGTACTCAGCATACATTATGCAATTTACAACAGTATCTAATGCGTCATCAAATCTCACGTCAATTCTCACACTACCTCTTCTGATTAAATTCCAATGAGTGTCATTGTTGGCAGATAAATCGGGCATCAAATCGAATGCAAAAATACAGTATCCATTTGGGTATGCATCACGTGTTATCGAATTACCGGCATTTGAAAATGTACCCCCGTACCCGAGAAGAGTGTGTGATACGCATCCACATACATCTTTGTTTTTTTGAAGTCAGGCTGCAGTGGTTTTGATGGGACTTGTACACCGTCCACAAACAAACACAAGAAATTGATATTGAAATTTTTAAAATTGAATGGATTGAGTTTTGTATCGCCGTTATTAGCCTTATTTTCAATAAATCTAATTATGATTCTTTTCGGCAATTGACCCAGTATGACATTATCTATCGACTGTCCATGCACGCCACTGTTCAACGTTACGTTTTTCACCTCTCCCCGTGTAAGCGGGTACTTTGCTGTGACTTTAGAAAACACTTTTTTCGTGAGCCAATGAAATGCCCGGATTAACCCTTACGCGGCGAACAAATAGGGTTGCCTCGGTTATGTGTACAGTATACGCAGAATCGTGATCCATTAGACAGAAGCTGTCACGAGAACGCACAAGACGTACACGTACCTCAACCCCACCAAGTAGCAGTCTATTCATATTTAGCACATCCACGTGTAAATAGCCCAATAAATCAATTTTATTATTTGTCATAACTGCTTGTCATCTAAAGAAACCTGAATTACCGGCATCAGTGTTATCCATTTTACCGGCCGTGTCGTCATACCACAAGACGCTGCTCAAGTGTGAGTTTTTTGCCGCTTGTCCGTAATTTAATAACGTCTCAATGTACGATCTGTATGCGTAGGCGTTATTTGGTGGTGATACTGGTTTTTGATTGAAAAATACATCCACTTGATTGAACAGCGAATGCATAAAATTATTCACAGGGCCAACGACTGGTACTGACGCCCCCTTCTCTCATGGTTTCGTCACACAATTGCCAGGGATCGTAAATTCTATTGGTGCTTGATCGGTGAGTGACGAGATTGGCTTATACTGCACCCAATGAGAACTCTCAATTACCGTCTGTGTAGGCGGCAATCCAAAGAGTGATAACTCCGACTTCAACGAGTCACAAGAGTCAGCGTGAGAAATTCCATGTTTTTCATTTAAAAAGAGAGTCTTTTAGTTGACAAAGATATCTTTAGCTACTGCTGACGATGCTGCTTTAGTTGTAGATTTCTTTCTCTTCTTCTTCTTCTTTTTCTGCGTGGTTGTCACACTCCTACCAGTTCCACGACCAGAGTCTGACTAAGCTTTTTGTGTCATTTGTGTCTTCTTAGATTTAGCTTTCTTTATCTTACTACCTCAAATGAGACAGGCTGTCCAATCTCGCCTTTTATATCTATCTCGATTGACGAAAAAGACGAGGACAACAAGGGTAGATACATTGGTGGGGTAAAGTTCTGAATTTGCGTTCTGCCGTAAGTATAATCATGTAACTGACGAGCCACAGCACGTAGCAGTCGTGAACAAACATCACCTGTCACGTAAGGCTGACAAATACTGCTATGAACCATCAGCACGCTCCGTAAACCATTTGCAAGATTTGCCGGTCTATTGACGATAATGTAGCTGTCTTTTTTACCATCACAAGTTAATAATTCACCACTTTGATGTAAGCGGGGTCGTTGGGGTGGCCTGGAAAGGCTGAGTAAAGAGGCGTGTGCGCTCGTCATCCCACGTAACCGCAGGCGTCTGGAAAGTGGAGCGATGGAGAGGCCTGCTGTAGGCGGTGAGATGACAGGTAGGCAGAAAGAGGCCTGCTGAGGCTTCCTATCCTAGGCTTCTTCGTTACCTAGAGAGCGGACACTGCTCGGACCTCTCTAGATCCACTCTTGGATCGAGTATGAACGAGGGGGGAGGGGGGGGGGGCGGCGCCCAACCCGGTGTAGGTTGCACCACCCAATTTGCAAAGGGGAAACAGGGAGTCTTTTTTCTTGGTTTTATTACGGGGCCTATCCCAAATAGGGATCAGTCCATTCAAAAATAACCAAGAGGCGCAGCGCGCTTTAGTCGGAGGTCGTGAGGTCGACCGCCACCGAGGCCAAGGACTCCGGAGGAGTCTTCTCCTCGACCAAAGGTGCCTTCTCTAGGGGGACCCTCGGCTTGCGACGCTGTCCCGGGAGTCTGGGAGCAGTTGGCCTTCGCTTCGTCGGCGATGACTTTACTTCTGGCGGCTTCCTTTTCCGTGGGGAAATGCAGCCTGTTTAACCGTTATCCTCCGGCTGATGATCTGCAGCTGCGGCGTCGGAATTGCGGCTGCTGGAGTCGGAGCTACTCGGTGGTACCGGTATATGTCCCGGAGGTCTGGATCAGTCGTGGTCCGCGCTGGGATGTATATTAACTGCAGGTGTTCGGGCCATTCTGCGTTCAGCACGTCGGATGGCGACTCCGCGGTGTCCGACGCTGACTGAGGTGTAGGTGTGGTGAGCAGCGGCAGATCCGCTTGAGTGCCGATGTGTTGGCGCCCTGAGGTTGACTCGGTCTGGGTGGCAGCGTCGGTAGTTGGGGACTTCCGATGTTGGTGACGCTCTAGGATGAGCGCTCGGTTAGCCTCGGCGAGCAGCAAGTGCAGTAGGTCGCGCTCAGTCCTCAGCTCCCGAAGAGTTTGTAAGTCCGGCCTTGACATACGTCGAGTTAGCGCTGAGAAGTGCTGATTGGGAAAGGATGAAAAAAGAGAAATACTCGAAGTATTTTCTTTGAAACAAAAATCAGATTTATTGCGTTGAAGTGTATTGTGCAAGTAGCTTAGGCTCCGTGCTGACACTTCAGACGCGGTCTGATGCCGGGGAGGGGATGCCTCGGCCTGGAAACCGGTCCGCTTATATGCCCTCCAATGCGCTACTCCTCTTTGGGGAGTACTGGGCGGCTGCGCGCGGTACTAGCGGTACTGTGGGCGCGCTGCGGTGCTGCGGCGTTGTCGACATCCAGGGGCTTGTGCGAGAGATCCTGCGGGTGGGTTATAACAACTTTTAAAACCTAATATTTCACACAACTTTTCAGATAGAGAGAATGAGTGAGTACAGCCAATGCACTTATCCTCAGTGCAGATGCATTTGACTTGAATATAACCACCACACTGAATCTCAAATATGAGATGATCTTTCACATTGTCAAGGTTACTTATTTCGCTCAAAAGAGTATGCAGGCTGTCATAAACACCGCATTTTATTTGACTAAAAGTCTCTCGGTAATCATCGCCATCATCATCATCATCATCATTGCGTAACTTATTGTTAGTGTAAGTAGCGCGTGTGATTTTTTCTCTCGTTACACAGACGACCCCTTCTCTTCTCTCCTTCGTTAATATGTGTTGAAAGGTAAGAGGTATTTGAATTTCGGTGAGACCGACGCATCAATTACCGTGTTGACAGAAATTTTGGGGGAGTTGTGTGGTAAAGCGATTGGTCGTGTTCTCGGGGTAAACATATTTACTGCTACTACTGGACAAAACCATGTAGAATTCATCCGTCATGATCATCATCGTTGTCATTGTTTTTAAAGATTTACGAGATCTTAAGCAGACACCCAAGAATTAAATTTTTCAGGGTACCCCTTCCAACTCACAAGATACTCCTTCCTCTTTCCTTTACCACTACTGCGTAATACCTGGTCGATATGAAAAACGTCGCCAGACAAATCTTTGCGCACTCTACTCAGCTGCTCTTCGTAAAAATAGCCGTCAATTTTTTCACCATCCAGATCCTCGAGTGTGTAGATGGGCGGCTGCCTCCTCGTATCGACCTTTATAATCCTAAATAATTCCAGCGTCCAGCCATCTTCGTATGCTTTTCGAAAGGCTTTCCGAGCACGACTAACTCGAACCAAGTCTTGAACATTATATTTATGGGTATAGCGTGACTGTCGTTTGACACGGTATGGCCGGCCTAAGCTTTCACGCTAAATGGCGTCATTTTTATTGCGCTATGCCACGAATTGTTGTATGACTGTACAATGCCGTCAATGCCGTTCAGCACGTCAATGTAGCGTCTTGTGTTTAGATGTGTGAAGTAGCGCCATATGCGCTCTTTAAGAGTTCTGATAAAACGCTCGGCGACAGCTGCCTTAACGTCGGGTTCTCGCACAGCACGGTAAATAATGTTTATTTTTTTCAACAAATTCTGCACTTGGCGTCCAATGAATTCTTTGCCCTCGTCCATTTGAAAGTACATAGGGTATCTGCCATCATTTCGCTGTAAAATCTGCTCCAGACCACTGGCCACACTTTTAGCCGTTTTATCACGAATTGGCTCAACCCACGCGAACTTTCTAAGCACATCAATGACCACCAGTAAGTAGCTGTATTAATCATTATACGTTTTGAGAGAGCGAAGGTCATCTAAATCAGCCTCCCACAACTCGTACGGACTGAAGACGCGGTAAGAGCGACGAGGAAAACGATATCGCACCATTTTATGCATTGTGTGCGCATCCTGACTCTCAAGACACTCTCTCACCTCGTTCAAGCGAAATTTTTTACGTGTGGCTAGTACAGTTTTTCAAGCTTGTTCTCCATTCGTTGACTGTCTCCTACCAACTAATCTCGACCTCTTTCTCCTTGTACGTTTTATAGCCTGTCTGAATCGTCGATAAACCCTATCAAAAGTGATTTTACCGATCATACACAAAACAGTTAATAAAGCGACGCTTTTCTCCTCACTACCTGACGACTCAAATATCATACGTGAAAAAGCACTCTCAGCCTGTCGACGATCGGCTTCAGTATGTCTCCCACCACCACCACCACCACCACTGCCCCCACCACCACAGCCATTATTGCGCGAATATGCGATATCGGGCTCGAGACAGGTTCGATCCAGAGGGTTTCTGCCGGTCTCACCGCGCGCCAGTCTCTCCTCAAGATGGGTACCCGGTCCGAGAAACTGGTATCCTGTTATATGCATCTCGAAAGGCATTCGGTTGATTAGCGTGTCCAGCACACTAGATGACTCTGTGTTTACTCTTTGTGATGCTGCCATCTTATATGACCGAGCTTGGGTTGTTTTAGTACTACTTGTTTTTTAGCAGGTGGCGCTACAGATCTTATTGAAGTATCTACGGTAGTGTCGACTGCTGCTGCTGTTGCACGACTGCTACCACATCGTTTTCTCTTTTTATCGCCTTTGCAACACTTCAAAAATGTCAAATTATTCGGATCTAGTGTTTTCTCTCCGTCGTAGTCCTCCACGTCGTCGTCGTCGTCGTTGTCGTCGTCGTCGTCACTAGCGATTCCACTGGATGCTAGATGTTGTTGTTGTTGTTGTCGACCCGATATAGGTAATAATGACGTGTCAGAAGCAGTCAGCAGAGAATTATTATTGCCGCTACTATTAGATTCTTCTGCTACAGCAGTCGCTACAACAAGATGAAGTTTGTTATTACCTATGAATTCCAGAGGTACGTGTGCCTTACGAAGTACTCGAACAAACTGATCGAAGCTACGAGAGGGTGGCCTTTTTCTACGTCTCACAGTTTCGTTCACCAAGTCTACAATATTAACACCTCGTGCACGCACGCCATCTACCGTAATCATACCGAGTATATTCCAGTCAATGTTACCAGATCGACGTAGGCTATTCATTAGATTTCGTGCATTTTGACGAAGACTTGGCGGTACACTATTGATGATATGTAGATCGGACATTACTTTACCATCACCCATTGTTGTAGTAATAGAGTGCAGCCGTGGTGTTGTTTTATCGACAGTCGGCAACAACAACTCATTACCGACTTCATCGTCCTCGCTACTTTGTTTCTTGTAGTGTTGGAACCGTTGAAACACCTGCTAGTACGTGGAGTACTTTTGCCGATCATCCAATTCACTCGAGTTCAAAATCTTGTTCATCTCGTCGTCCAGTCGTAATACCTCGGAGCCCGATGTCTGAACTGTGTTGAGCTAGTTGTCATTACTACGGCCCGCCCCCACACATTCGTCTGCGATAGTCACTGTTTTTGACGGTGCTGCTGCTGCATGTTATTGGTGAACATTGACGTTTTTGCTGCTGCTGCTGTCTCACACTCTCAATACACTCTTGAGGCACTAAAATCATTTTCCTAGCATGCTTCATGCTGATAAAACAGGTTTCACTATTACCGGTACAAGGTTTTGAGCTTTAATTAAAAGTCTCTTGCGAATCTCTATCGTTTGCCCGGGAGCTATGATTTTGCGCAGTAATGGTGCGTGTTTACGTAGCTTGCTCTTGTAACGTCTGCTCAGTGGTACGTTTCCACGCAGAATATTCAGTGTACACTCGACCATGCTTATCACAAGTTTGGGGCACGCTTGACGCAGCAGAGTTGTGCGCTGCGTCGTGTCAAGATGACAGCACAACACTTTCAATATATCCAAATACTTTCGTCTAATGGGATAATGATGACGCTGCTGCTGCTGACTTAATGTTGCTCGATCCATCACACGCGAACGTCTGGCACATTGTCGGTGACGGAGTTGCTTTTAATCTGTTTGCGCGGCACATACACATACTGATGCCGATCGAACGAAAATATGCACGTGCGATACCGACAATTTTCCGGTGTATCCTGCTTCAAGTCCAACAGTAGATAATGAAATGGTCGAGAAACAGCATCGCTGTAGACTTCTTGCAAAAATTTCGTATCCTCGTAGCCAGATGCTGTATCTGCGAGCGATCGCGAGGGTTCTTAAAAATAACTATGTAATTTGAGTTCAACGATATTTCTCGCTGACCTCGATGAAAGAGATTTTGCGAGAGAAAGAAAATACTCAAATTACAATGATAGCTGCGCTTTACAAATAGATTAACTACACTCGCACTGGACGACTTGCGCATCAGATCGTCGAGAATCAAGAGTTTTGGTCGTTCAGGATCTCCATTGTAGTCTTCCGGCTTTGGTAATCTCTCGTGAAATTCAATACTACTACCAGCAGCAGCAAATTCCTTATAAGCAAGCTGCCATTCTGTATAGTAGAGTAATATACACTCAAATTGTGTATCGCACATCTGTGCGATGTATTTGAGAAAATTGCCGAAACACGGTCTTGCCACACGAGGTGGGACCGCAAATCATGCATGTCCAGGGATGTCTCCAACGCACATCCATGATGATGATGATGATGATGATGATGATGATGATGATGAGCGACACGTGAGATTTATAACACTCCGAGCACCTGCAAAGCCCCCTGACGGGGGAGGACCACGAACGCGCGGCGTGGTGTGGCCCCCTCCTCGCGCTTGCCGAAGGCAAGTCATCAAGCTTCTCTTCCAGGGAGCTAGCATTTACGCGCACACGCGCGCGCGGTGAGAGCCTCCGAAGGTTAGCTATAAGGCTAGCCCCCTCCGGGAGGCTTGTGACGTGCGCGCTCCGCGCGCGAGCGGTTTTGACGGCTAGTTCTAGACTGGGTATGTTATTATTATTAAATATAGAAAAAATTGTATTAGATTAATACTTTTTAATCGTCATTTTTTCCCCTTTGTTTGAGCTACATACCCGTACGGCTAACTCTTATCGTCGGCAACAAAATGACGTTTAGAGTAGACAGGCTCACAGTCTTTACATTCTGCGCGTGTGACCACATAATGCAGCGCTGTACGTCTAATCGCATCAAATGAGACAAATGTCGGTGGTATTTCACCACTCAGAAGTTTTCGCACAGATTCAAAATTGATCTATTCCGATGCTGATGCATTCAATCTTATACCCTTGATCTTACATACACACGATTCACAGCCGTCAAGTGTTTTATACTTATAGGCATAAAATGTTGTCCCGCCGGAGACAAATGATGTGATGTATGTGCCTAACCCATAGCCCGCCAACTCGTGAGTGAGTTGTCCTAAAAACGGCCCCGTTGACAGCTCATACTCGCATTCGTTCTCTCGGCTCACATACACTATGGGATCTGTGTCATAGTACAGCACGCGTTCTCCCAGCGGCTCGAGCTCAGAGAAAAGCTTGAGCCGAGCCAGAGCAGTAGTGTAAGCAGCGATAACCACGTTGCACTATGGTGACGGCTCAATTTCTGCATCTCGCGGATTAAGCGGTGTATGCCAGTCTTTTGTGACCTCTTTTATATACGTCATCATCTGCTCGTTCTTGCTGTACTCGCTATCAAAATTACACTCCCACTTCTCAATGAGACGGTACCCATGTCTCCTAATTTTTCCCGAAACTCTGAGTGTTCTCTAGTACCGCTCGCCCATACTCTCGCCATTAACGATTGACAAATCACGACCGTCAATGTAGCAGCGAACACAACCATGCCAATAACACCTGTGGAACTGCAGCACGACTTTCTCATTGTTTTCTAACACGCAAAATCCATACACCAGAGGACCTTCGGGCAGTCTCTTTTCACGCGAATTTACAGAGTGCTGTATCGGCCAGCCTGTCACATGCTCCATCCACGTGAGCCATTGTGCTGCTTTAAGCGATTGTTTATTGGCTCGACGATAGCCACCCGACGGTATAATTCCGATTGTATTTTTTTTCAAAAATTGTCTACGGTACACGCGCATACACGATGACGCGATAGTTACACACTCTAGGAACGGATCTGTCTAACCGCATTCGATAGATGTCTTTCTGAAGGCAAGACATGCTAGTCTCAATATCTTAACGTCCTGCCTACAATACTTGATGATCTCGTTTTGAAAATCAAAAATGTAATTTTGTCCTTTTCTATCGGCGTACCACTCTAAGAATGTTTTTCGCTCCTCGACACCCATCGAGTCGGGTGAGTAGCTCTCTACGGGGGCGTCTCGCCCACATAGTTCTGATTCTCCGGGCTGTTGAATAAGTGAGAGAATGTTCCCTTCTCAATACTGCCACCAAGTCCGTAAGCTTTCGGTAAAGCGCTCAATGCCATATGCAAATAATTCAAACTATTGAGAAACTTTATGTGGGCAAACTTTATCATACTTATTTTTGACCCGTTTAGAATTACTGAAATGTTTCAGCACGAACTGTGCGTCAAATCCTTGAGCATTGTGCGCGATACAGATCACGTCTGCAATACTTTTTCTACGATTCAAGGCTAAGTCTACTAACTGTTTAACCGGATCGTCCGGAACACATGCTCTCGAACCCCGCAAAAATTGCACGACTCTGAAATATTTTCGTTATCCAGGCATGCACTGCATACCTGCTGTAATACACACAGATTGACAACGTGTATATGTGTTTTATCGTCCCCCAGTACGGGCCCCGACTGCTGTGTCTCGAAATCGTAAAATATGTATAGAGTCTGTTTTTTCGTGCTGCTGCTGCTGCTGCTGCTACTACTAGCCGCCTGCTGACGCGTTTTAGCTAAGGGTCGCATAAAACAAAGATGACCGATTGGCTGCATCAACTTACAAACTTTACAAAAGACTGTATCGCAAATATCCGAGGTTGTATCATTGCTGGGCGTTCTAAACGTTCTACAACACCTCGTACAAATTTTTAAACTAGCACACACTGTATGATTCTTATCAAATGACCCTGGTTTCAGATGCTGCGAAAGACACAGCTGACTGAAAAAGATTCTATTGCAGTGTGGACACAGCACATGCCTGTCAATTTGGTCACGTTCACAAGGTGGTTTCTGCAGACAACTACGACACTTGTTCGCACACCTATGATTATTTTCATTTGTCACTTTTTTATTGTACGGTATGCAATACCCCCTGCTGCCAGCCGCAGCTACCAAGTTCAAAATAGGCTGATAATGTTGGCTACTCTCGTAATACATAATACGCAGAGTATACTTAACAGTATTGCCGACATTATGAACATATTTCGAGCCATCGTGTATAGCTTTTTCACCTCGAGCATAACCTTGAAATGAATAGACTACTATTGCAACGTCTAAACACGCATAGTATTCTTGAAAAAGTTTTATCTCGGGTACCCCACAGCCGGTCTCGTGTATAACAACTCTAGCACTGTTAACGAGCTGTATCGCCTTCTCTTGTTGCCATTTGCCATTACATTGCCTGATTCTGTCCCACATTTTCTGCAGATACCCCGTGCGAACGTCACCGCGGATTGCATGTATATGCGCGCAAACAAGCGATCGAGGCAGACAGAGATTATCCGTATTTTGAATGGATAAAATAGACCGTTTGAAAGTGGTCTCAGAAATGAGCGAGACCCGACCAGCCCCTCGAGGCATGGACACACTATTAACATTAACTAACAGTGTATTATCAATCTCAAAGTCCGTGTTGCTCTGTGTCACACTCTGCATTATATCGGCCATTTCAACTGCGCTCAGTTCTCGCACTAATCTATATGAAATCCACACTACGCCCTGTCTAAACTGCTCCGAGATTATTGTTATACCGATAAAGTCGTCGGGTGTTGTGGTCTCGCACACATACCTGTACAGATCATGCATAGCGAGCCCTAGCCACTCTACGACGTCTGCATTCTGCGGTAGTCGCCTGATGGTGATCAGCGCCTCACGACCATTCAGACGAAAAACGGATTATATTTCGTAAACTCCCGATGAATAACGATGTGCTGTCTCGGCGGATGTTCAGCGCCAACGCCCTCCTGCAACCATAATGCAAATTTATATATTTTTTTAATTAATTTCCGCACTTTACATTTTTATTCTTGTGGTAATGTGCATTTGCGAGAGCTCTTACATTCATCATCATCATCATTATCATCATGATCATCAGTACCGCCAGATACTCGCTCTTTGCTACTGTGTCCTGATGTTTCATCGTCGTCATCGTCTTCGTCAACTACCGACTCGGTGGCTGTGGATGAGCCGACTGAGTAGGAGCAGAAGGAAGCAGTAGAGTCAGACGATGCGGACGATGCATCAGAGACTTCTGCATCATCATTATCATTATAATCCTCGTTAATTCCTTCGTCGTCGTTTTTTTCAAGCACCGTTATCGCGTCCACCTCAGATAGCGCTGGCTCAACCTGCGATATATCGACATCCGTAGCCGTGGTAGCAGCAGCATTCGCGACAATTGATTCTGTCAGTGTCTCAGCAGCAGCAGTAGCAGCAGTAGTAGCAACAGCAGCAGCAACAGCAGCAGCAGTAGCAGTAGCACCAGCAGAAGTAGTAGTAGCCTCATTGGAACTACCGAAGCCGCAGACTGCAGAAGCTCAAAATATATTTTAACCGCCTCAATAAACAGCTGACCAAGCAGTGTTTTAAAGATCGACGCCATGCTTCATTGCAGAAAATGCGTGCTGTTGGCTCACGTACAAGAACCGCGGTCAAGACGGTTAGCATGATTCTCAACACATGAAGATTGTCCATTGTGAAATGTAAAGTTCTATCTGAAGTCTCCGTCGCTACTGCTGGATACTGTTTGATGGTATCTGCTTAACTCAGACCTCTTTTATAGTGCCACTAAGCTATGAATTTCGACAGTAGAAGGTGCTTTTGCGTAGCAAAAACATAGCCAGCTAGCGAAAAAGTGGAGTTCTTGGCACGACACAGCATATCAGAAAACGCAGAGCGAGAAACTTTGCATAATATGAGCACTTTTTAAGAAATTCTCCAAGAATATATCAACTCGATGGTTTATTTTTTATTAACACGACCCATTTCTCACCGAATTCAGCAGTCTATGCAACGTATACTCACGTCACTAAACCATACGTTCTTGTGTAGGGTAAAATAACGCCTGAAGTATATATTTTTAACTCACACTTCTAATTATTCGATTTCAGGCCACAGAGAAACGAGAAACTTGATGATTTAACGTGTGCGTGCGTGCGTGTGTGTGTGTGTGTGTGTATGTGTGTATATATACCGTAATATTTCTGGAACTGCTCGGTCAATATCAATAAAATTTGACATGCATGTATATTTTTGGATTCTGGATTCGGGAAAAACATTTATTTTTTATTTCTCTAACTATTTTTTTTTTTCTGGTCAATTATTGATTTCTGAAAAACACTATTTTGCGTTTTTTTCAATCATCGCATCGTTACAAACAATGCAGCTAATATGCATTTGAAAGAGAATAAAATTACCTACTTTTGCCCGTTTGGTCCTCGGGATCGATTGCTTTGTTCGGCAGATAAAATGAAAAAGGTGATTTTTTTTTAAATTCATATCTCTGAAACTAAACATCATAACCTCACGAAAAAAAAACATGTCGATGGGTCACGTGTCAAACTATAACCCATTAAAATTTCAAGTTATTTGACTACTTATATTTTCTGTAAAAAATCGAAAACTGGAAAAAATGAGTCTTTTTGTGCCTCGATTACGGAAGTAAAAAGGCTTTATTGCACTTGAAATTTTGGGAAAAAGTAGATATTTTATGTGTCTTGGCTAAGTTCATTGCGCAGCTTTCAAACCCCTATGGTTCTTAAAATATCAAAGTTTCAATTTTTTTTTGAAAATTTTTTGATTCCTCATATCTCTAAAACAATACAGTCAAATGCTTCAAAATTTTATTTGGTAATTAACCATAAAAAAAGCTATTTGCTGCTAAATTTTTAAACGACTTCGTCGAGCGATTCTCAAGTAAAGAGCTAAAATCTAAAAACTGATTTTTCTTAATATTTTTTCTTGCTTTTATAGCAGTGTCGTTGCACGTCGTTAAAGTCCCCCTCTATTAATATATCTCAAAATTATATATATTCAATAATAGTTTTGATTTTATATACTCTTTTATGTCTTTCTTCTTCTTTGAGATATTCTTTGAGATATTCTTGTAAATTGTTAACGGCGTTAGTTTAAACAATTATATTTGTAAAGGCGAAATATTCTTAACAAAACGCGTAATTGATTTCTGTTTCAGACGGGATTTAATAACTGATTCCCTGTTACTGTTCTCTACTTAAGGAAATATATTTTGTTATCATTAAAAACATAAGAACAGACTCTTTTATTGCTCCTTTCCCCTATCCAGATCCTGGAACCGACTAAAATATTTTGTTAATTAACTCGAACGTAACATGATAGAGATAGAAACAAGGATCCCGATCCCCTCTTAAAATATATCTTGTTCTTAATCTCTATTTACTTGTTTATTGTTTTGAAGTCTTGATCTGGAACGTTACAGTGTTGTATGAAGTCGGCTAAAGAATACCATCGTGGCTGCTTCCTTGATGAATTAGTTCTTGTTGAATGTTCAGTATAGTCAACTTCTCGTTTGTTGTTCAGCTAATTATACGATGGTTCTGCACGCGATGTCTAATTCTTCTTATATCAATAATATTATCATCTACTTTTAATCGTACTTCTATATATATTCATTTATTTTATCTCTTCTTGCAGTAATAGTTCGGATAATATTTTATCTAAATTTTGTTGAAATCGTCATATAACGGTTCTTAATTCTTCCGAGTGGTCGGGTTACATATAATTGTATGTTTTTTTTCTTTTCTTATACGCTCTATGGAATCGTCAAGTTGTTTTCTCTTTAAGAGTTTACATGAATCATATGTTCGATTGTTTGTTTGCATATGTAACATTCTTCTAATTTAATAGCACACTCTGCGCAAGCGATTAAGTGAGAACAAGGAAGAAAAAAAATCTTGGCTTCCTCTCTGAAACATATTTTACAATTCAGTGGTTTCATTACTTCAATATCTGATTTATCCGATTTAGAATCTTGATCATGGCAATGTAGACTCTCTGGTGGTGGTTCTTTATTAAAGTTTACTATTGTACATACTTTTTCTATGAATTCTTATCCTTTTCGGGTTTTTAGATAATTAGCCGCGTGAAAATATTATATGAGACCTTATGTGAGATCTTATATGAGATCTCATGGAGTTTGAAAGCCAAGCTCACGCCGGTGTCATAGGTAAGGCCAAACAAGCGAGCCTGTAGTACATATAAATTCCTTCGCTACTGTATGTTATTCAAATATCTCGCGTATTTCGCTCAATAATAATTGAACTTTGTATGTCACTTGGAAATTCAACACGATCTATATTCTACATATTCAACAATTTATTTGCTTAGATTTATCCACTTAATTATACTATTCAAATTGAATTTTACTTTTCTTAAATACCGTTCTCTTATGTAATTAATAAATTTCGCAGTAATACTTTTCCATTATTTAAATAGATAAATAAAGATTCACTACTACAATTATTCTAACAGCTATTATCAAGAGTTGTACGTTATTTCACTTCGCACATATTATACTCGTTATGTGAGAATTAAATAAAGTAATTAAAGGCTTCATGCCACAAATATATTACAGCATAAATATATGTTTTATATTATTTCAACCTATCCTGCTACGACCGCTCAGTGCCTTATGAACCCTAAATTCTATAATTAACGCTAAATTATTTCATATTGATTTTATCTATTCATTCAAAGTTTGCCATTAATTATCAATTCTGATTGACGAACAATCTATAATATAAGAATTGTATGCCGTAACTTCAAACCAGTATTCCTTTTAATTATTAGTAAATTTATAAACAGGCAAACTATTGAATAATCTCGCAAGATCTATATGAGATGTACGTGAGATCTCATACGAGATCTCATATAGATGTCGTGGAGATCTTAGTACGAATTTCAGTCATATGAGATCTCATATAATATTTTTACGCGGGTACAGTCTGGTGCAAGGATAGCGTGTCTAATCCATAGATGCTCCCCGTGTTGAAGTTAAGACATTTTGCAAAAGTTAAGATAATCGCAGTAAAAACAATAGACTTGATTTTCGTAATAATTATAACAGAGGCTCATCATTGCTAAGATTTCTGACTTCTGGCTTGATCCTTCTAACCATAATATGAAAGTGTATAGTCTGTCTTTATAAGCTATGTATTCAGGATGCTTAGGACCTGACGATTGTTCAGATATGCTCAGTAAGGTGCAACGGCCAAATTCAGGCAGTAGTGGAGCTCTGGTTATTTTCCATCTCCCTCCCCTAGGGTCTGGGAGATGGCATTTTCAGGGATATCCCACTCAAGCCTCACACGCGGGCGCGCTTCATCGACGCGAGTAAACGCGCGTTACCTGATGGTGCGTCGCTCGCGCAGCGGCTTATCCTCTCGTTTCCGCGAACTATCCCACTCTCTCTCTGCGACGGGTTGTGAAAATATAGCTCTACGCTATCTAACTGGGCCAGCTCAGTTAGTTATCCCATGGTCGCATTCGCGTTTAATCAATACTTATTAATAAATCACGATTAACAAAAAAAAAAATCTCTGTGCTACTAACACGTTACAAAAGGATAATGGATTGAATGTGTCCCTTATCCTTGTGTAATTCTATGATAATACAGTAAAAAAAAAGAGAAGAAATCAAATTATTCCGTACTAACTAATATAGATAATTTTTTTTTGTTGCATGCTTGATTATCCTGTCAGACTTGTTTGAAAGCCATGTTAGAGATTAATCTCTAGAACGTGTGTCACAAGCAAGGAAAATCAAGCACGTTTAAGATAAATTTTCTCTAATACTTTAAGAATATTCCAGTATTTCAATAGAAAATCCTGCACTAGATTGATTAATTATATAACTCTTTCTTTTATTATAAACATTAATTAAAGTCCATTAATATCCATCGATTACAACAATGATAAGTGTAATAAACTAACCCGATGTTAAATTATTTCTGTATCATAATTTATGAGTAAGGGCAAAATTTCATTGTACACTGTAATCAATCTTACAAGTCCGAATCTGAGTTTCTCCGTGAGATCATATGTTATTATATTTGGGGCCTCGACAGTATTGTGAATTTACAGATTACCTTACTGACGACGTTGTTTACATCATTTCTGGATTAATAAAGGAAAATTGACACTTCAGCCTGTACTAGTCAATGTATACAAATACCGTTGTCTTAATTATTTACTTTATCCCGCAAAACCAACAAGTACCTTGTGTTCCAACGATTTCAATTTATTTCACATATAACAAATAATCTATATTTTTGAAATTTGCTCATTCTGGTCAATGTAATGTATTTTCTTTTTATAAATAATCACTCTCTATCTGATAAAATCAAACAAAACTCAATTTGTAATTTAGAATCTTACGCAAATTTCAGAACGTTTCATGGTACCCCTGGTGGGACACAAGGTTGTAAACTTAGAGTTTTGCGAATAAAGTCAAGTAAAGGGTTAAAATCTTTGTATCGGAATTTAGTGATTTTAGTTCTAATTCGCTCTGTTCACTATTGGACTGAGATCACTAGGAGTCACCACTAATTCGTTAACTGTAAGAGTTTGTTATCAGTGACGTACTCACGTGCGTACCCTTTCCGACTAACCTCGCTTGAGAGTATCTCAGTCTCGTTTGCCTGTGTAGTTTTTTTTACTGTAGTCTCCTAAACAGCTTTTTCTCTCCCATCAAGTAGAATGGATAAGGAGAAGAAAAACAACGGCGCACGCCCTAAAAAAGTCGGTAGGGGAGCGAACATTGCGACTCGGAGCACAACTCGTATAACGCGACAATTCCCAGGACTCGGTCTTCCACAGAATACAAGTACATCTATCTTAAATAATAGCGAGCATAGTACAGGATCACGCGGCGACTTTTTCGGCGACAATGACGCTTTTCCATCAATAAATATTCCAGTGGCAGCAGATGCAGTCACGTCTGCTCGAGTTTTAGCCGATGATTTACTCGAGGAAAATGCGGTTGGCCCCGCGTTGGCGCAAGAAACGGATAATGACGCGACAGTATGGAACGCGCATTTCGTTTTCCAACAAGAGGCGTCGCAACTTTTCCAGTCTATGTACAATCGAGATTGCGCATTAAAACGTAGGACCGAGATTCTCGGTGAGCGGGTAAAGGAAGTCGATGAATTATGCCAACGGCTAATTAACTGGGATACGCGTCTAACTGATGAAATCAATAAGCGCGGCCGTACCATTGAACAAAACGTGCAAGATATTCGTTACTTATCTCAATGCTGTGCAACTCTTACGAACGCTCAGCAAACTGCGTGGGAGGAGACTCAGGCTATTCAACGCCGGTTACACACACATAACGAACGTTTCGCAGACGCGGTCGGACAAAATCGCATTCTAGAAGAGAAAATTGAGAAACACAGAGAAGAAATGATTAAATTGATTGATGCCAGGACTAGATCACTGGGTAATGGTGTGGGTGATAGAGTAAGTTCTCATGTTAAGATTGATCTTCCTACTTATTCTGGTGCTGTGTTCGAGCAGCCAATCCGTTTCATCAATAGCTTTGATAATTACATTAATGCAGTGAATCCGTCCGATCAAGCGGCATGGTTTTTAGTTGAGCAAGCTCTTCGTGGCATAGCTTCAGACTGGTGGGAACACGTGAGGGATCGTGTCAGAAACCTTGATGAATTTCGGGAACGTTTCCTCCAGAGATTCTGGAATTCCGCAACTCAGGCTAAGATCAAAAGAGAGCTTGAGTTCGGCTCATATCGGGCTACCCACAACTTATCTCGCAGTGAATATGTGCTTCGCCTGCACAATATGGTACGTGCTTTAACAAACCCACCTTCAGAAGAATCGGCTGTGGAATGTTTTTCACGTCATTTTGACGAAGCTGTCCAATTGGCAATAGTTTCTAGGGAAATCACGTCCATTGATGCACTGGTCCACTTGTTAGATACGATGGACCAAGCCAGCGCACTTAATTCAAACCTAGTTCAAAGAGTAGATTTTCCACAGAGGAATCGAAGTACGCTCGCCACTTTCCATGAAGGCTCACGTGGTCGTGAGATCCTACGCTCATCAACACCTAGGCATTTTGATATGAAAACGGAATCACCCAACTCCTCACAAAACCCCCCTCGAAACCCGCATCCGTTCCAACCTCGCGAAGGAAACTTCACAAATAATTCCAGGAATCGTTCTATAAACGAAATCCTGTTAGAAACTGTCCAAGAAAATGAGGACAACTCGGAAAACTAGGAGCCGTTGTGCCATGCTCTTCGGATATTCCACTCCTTCTGGGTGTGCCGCATGACACAACGGAACTTGTAAGACTAGATCAAACAATAAATTTAATTGATCAGGCCCTTCTCGCTGCCAATAAAAATCAGGAATCCAGGAGAGACTATCTCTTAAATGAAGATAATTTTTCTTCTTCGCATCGGAAGCCTTCTCAAGTTCTATGTCCGGAGATTATGATTGAGATCGGGGATGTCCTTACTCCAGCTTTGCTCGACACTGGTAGTAAGATTACGTGTGTCTCAGCTCAACTTTATGAGCAACACGTACATATCTGGAAGGACCTCCCAACATTTCCATTGGTTGGAATCAAAGCGATT
Organism: Trichomalopsis sarcophagae; assembly: GCA_024372645.1. Taxonomy (NCBI): domain Eukaryota; kingdom Metazoa; phylum Arthropoda; class Insecta; order Hymenoptera; family Pteromalidae; genus Trichomalopsis; species Trichomalopsis sarcophagae. The sequence goes on from QLSS01000280.1 coordinate 53,593, forward strand.
GGTTTTACCGGTGAAAAATCTATTAATCTCAAAAAACAGTTCCGAGCTCCTGTCGGACTTAAGCACATGTTGTTCGATTTTAACTTCCTGGTGGTTCCAAAATTAGTTCGTCCATGCATTCTCGATATTGATTTCCAAGAACAGCTGGGCACAGTAATAGATTTGCGAAACGAATCTGTAACCTTTACTCATCCAGAGTCTTCCGACACAGTCGAATGTTCTATCCGTCTAAGAGATGTATCGCAGAATGACAGGCAAGTCGTTAATTCAATTATCACGGATCTCGCAAATGGCGTTAACGGTGAGAGTAATTCTCACAAGCCTAAGCAGTCTCTCTTAAACCACACGTCCGATGAGTTAACCGATGCTGAAATCGAGGAAAAATTGCTCTCGGTGGAGGGAGTGTCTGATTCGGAACGTTCGCGTTTAGGCTTGCTAATAACAAAGTATCGAGAGATTTTCAAGAAATCCCCCGGGCGTTTTCTCTCTTACGTATACAGTTTTGATGTCAGGGATCAGTCCCGTTTTGCACGTCGACCGCACCCAGTATCAATCCGCGATAGGGAAAGTGTGGGATCAGCGTTGAAAATAATGGAGTCTCAAGGGATTATTGAACGATCTAATACGCAGTACCTTAGCTTACTTGTCCCAGTCTATAAAAAGGATGGTTCAGTACGGGTATGTTTGGCGGCATTAGAACTAAATGAACGGCTAGCAGATGATCATGATGGCCCGGAGGATCTCAGCCAGGTGCTTATGCGCTGCCGAGACTTTAAAATTATGACTAGTATCGATTTAGTCTCTAGTTATTGGCAGGTCCCTCTTGACAAAGAGTCTCGTCCTTTTACTGGTTTTCTATTCGGGGGTCGTATATACCATTTCTGTGTCGTGCCGTTTGGTACGAAGGTCAGTAGCGCCGCTCTGTCCCGCGCTGCCGAACATACGCTACGTGGTTTTGAGGATTTTCTAGTAGATTTTGCTGATGACTGGTTATGCATTTCCCGAGACTTTGATGAGCACTTAGATCACCTCGAACTACTATTCGAACGGATTTTGTTGGAGGGGGTAACAATAAATTTCCGTAAGGTGAAATTCTGCAGAAAAGAGATAAAGTTCCTTGGCTATATTCTGACAACTAAGGGAATAAAACCAGATCCGGAAAAACTTCAAGGTATTAGGGATTTTCCCCCACCGATTAATCAAAAACAATTGCGTGGTTTTATCGGCTTGTTGAATTTTTCTGCACGCTTCACCGCTCGTCTGGCTTCAGAACTTAACCCGTTACTTAGGTTACTCAAGAAGGGCGAGAAATGGTCGTGGACTCAAGGAGACGATGATACTTTTCGCAAAGTCAAAGACTTATTTTGTGAGGAAGTTCTTTTATACCACCCATCTAAGTCACGTCCGTTTATTCTCTGCGTCGATGCAAGCAGGCAAGCACTCGGGAGCTTATTATATCAATTAGATGAGGAAGGTGAAAAACGCCTAGTTTGCTGTGCCAGTCGATCCCTCCATGGCGCTGAGATTAATTACTTTACAACAGAGCTCGAGCTGTTAGCAATTGTGTGGAGTTTAACAAAGTTTCGTTCGTTCCTGGTCGGCTCTGAACTGATCATCGAGACCGATCATAAATCGCTCACATTTCTTCTCTCTGCGCGCTTTCTTAACGACCGGCTGACGCGTTGGTTTTTAGCGATACAGGATTTTCATCCCAAAATAGTGTACGTTCCTGGAGCTCGCAACGTAGCAGCTGATGCTCTAAGCCGTATTTCTCGTAAGAGTTTTTCGAGCAAGGACAACGAGGCCTTGATAGGAATTATACTTGCACGAAAGCCCGATCCAGAGCTTAGAAGTAAACTAAAAAAAATTAGTGAAGCTCAGAGGTCTGATGACAGATTACTGAAGATCATAAGCTCCCTTGAGAAGAAAGTACCGGAGATTATTCACTCGTCGCCAATACACTAGTCAAGGGTACTAAGCCACCGCAAAAAGTCGTACTCACTGAGTCTCTGTTGAAATTGTTGGCCTCAGAGACTCACGAGCTGTATGGACACATTGGGGTAAGGAAGTGTGTTTCAATGATAAGTGAGCATTTCTTTTTTCCCAATTTAAAGGGCAAGGTCACACGGCTCCTGCGCAGTTGCGATTCATGTCAGCACAATAAGACATACACTCTCTCATCAATCGGCAAATCGTCCCCTATTATCACTTCCGAGCCGCGTGAGCTCATTTCCATAGATTTTTGTGGTCCTCTCCCTACTAGTAGGGGCGGTGTAAAATATATCTTAGCAGTTTTAGATGCCTTTTCCAAATTTGTCGTTCTCTACGCAATCAGAAGGGCAGACACGAGAACCACCATTCGTAAGATTTTTGATGATTACATACCTAAGTACGGTAAACCCCGTAAAATTCAGTCGCATCACGGTACGCAGTTCACTTCGGGAAAGTGGTTGAGTAGATTGAAGATAGAAGGTATTGACGCAGTTTTCTCAGCTATCCGTCACCCTCAGAGCAACCTAGTTGAACGTGTGAATAAGGAGATAGGGCGTTTCTTCCGAACCCTCATTTCAGAGCAACATACTACCTGGGCCAATTGGCTCCCTTTCGTGCAAGGTTGCATAAATGAGTCCCATCACGACACCACGGGCTTCACTCCATTAGAGATTCATCTTCAACAAACTCCAACCCGGTTCTGGGAGAAGTGGCTCTCTTTCCCTCCAAGGGCAGAGCTCGCGCACCAAGACAAACTCACGTTAGTCTTTAATCGGATAAGGTCCAAGGGAGAAAAACGTGCCGACAAACACAATGCTCGTAAGAGTCTAAGTATACCAATTAGGAGATTTAGTCTTAGTGCATGCATGCAATGTGTCTGACACTGCGTCTAGGGTGACGGCAAAATTTTTGTCTCTCTATGAAGGTCCTTATAGTGTCTGTGCCGTCTACGATCAATGCTCGTATAAGTTATTAGATCCGCTGTCTAAAGAGATCCGTGGTACTTTCCACTCCACAGCTTTGAGACCGTACTATGGGCCGGAAGCAACAACGGCGCAGGGCAACGAAGAGAATTGCTAGGCGCCTGGTGTACTACGAGAAGAAGGTCGCAGAGCTAAAGGAGGAAATCCTTCGTGCTGCCGATGAACATAAGGAGTCACTCATCTCCTTGTATCATGAACCTACTTCTCCCTCTTTAAACTCCAAGTTCGCTCGCCCATCACACTTGCAGAATATATCCAAACAATGCCCATCCCCTCATGGTTTAGCGCCCTCCGACAACAGTGATACTCCCTCCTCCAAAGAGCCCCTAAAAGAAGAGTTGAGGGATGACACTACTCCGGAACAGAGGGAAGCTGTACGCCAAGCATTTATAAAAAGGTACAATGCCCGAATCAAACGTCGTTCTGACCTCAAGCCTGATACGATGTCAATTGATCCCGACGTTTTGGATATCCAGCTAAGCGTCAGCTGGGAGGAAGTTTAGACATTATTAAATGTAAAAATAAAAAAAAAATAAATAAAAAAAAAATATATAATGATAATAAACCTATACATACATACATACTTAAATAAACATATCTCATATATAATCCCCACCTGTCACCTATTACTTTATTCCAATCCATTATTGAAACTGTTCTAGTTAACCAGGTACTGTCAAACCATTTCATTGCCTCAATGGTTTTCTCCGGAGAGTGGTACGATGCAACGGCCAAATTCAGGCAGTAGTGGAGCTCTGGTTATTTTCCATCTCCCTCCCCTAGGGTCTGGGAGATGGCATTTTCAGGGATATCCCACTCAAGCCTCACACGCGGGCGCGCTTCATCGACGCGAGTAAACGCGCGTTACCTGTGCGACGCTGTGCCTCCCAACACAGGTGCGCAACACCTAGCGCCTCGCATGCGCTAGGATTTTTCTTGTTTCGTGGGATTTGACGCGACCGTCACGTTTGGGAGAACGCTAGGGAGAGGGGAAAAGAATCACACACCGGTTATCACTTTATTGCTCTTATATTTCGCCCAGCCCTTCCCTACAACGCGGTGACAATGTAGCCACGCAGGGCTTCTGTTGGCGCACTCACGCACGAGCCGCACTCGTGCAGTAGACGGCAGGCCTTAGGCCCAGGTCCAGTCCGTTGACGGTTGGCTCTCTCTCTCTCTCTCTCTCTCTCTCTCTCTCTCTCGCGCACGCTGGCTCGACGCCTCGCGTGGATGACGTCGAGGTGTGCGCCCGCACCGCACACCACTCTCCCGTCTCACTCACTCTCTCCCTCACTCACTCTCTCTCTCGCTCTCTCTTTCTCTCTCTCTCTCTCTCTCTCTCTCTCTCTCGCTTACTCGCTCTCTTCTCTCGGCTTCCGGTAGACGTCCGTCGGTGCTCCCGTCGTCGTCTCCAGGACTCCTCCCGGACCTGATGGCGGCTGGCGGCTTCGGCTCTCCCACGCCGATGTTGCTGGCTGCTCTCGTCCTTTGGATGTGGGTGACGGACTGGCCGGCCTCCTCCCTCTCGTCAGGATGGTCGCTGGCTCGTCCGGGCGTTGGCACTTCCTAGTGCCAACGCGCTGCACCTAAAACACACGCGCACTCTCAAACACTCTTGGGAGACTCTCCCAATCTCCTCTATTCGTCGACCTCGGGTCGACGAGCAGAGGAGGACGCACTCAACTCTCACAAACGTCGACGTGCTCCGTCGACAGTCGTGAGAGAACTCCCGGATTTCTCCGCTCGTTCTCGCGCTCGCTCTCGTCTCGTGCTCGTCGGGCCCGCGCTTCTTGCTGGCTCCCCATTGGCTGCCAGTCCGCGCGGATAGCAAGCCGCGCATCGGCGCCCGCTGATTGGCTCGCGACATGCGGAGGACCTTTCAGCGCGCGCGCCGACGATGCTCACTTTGGCGCCGACGATGACGGTTAGCTAGCCCGTTCCCCGAACTTGAGGACAGGCCGGCGCCGACAACAACACGTCGACTCGCTTGTTTCTTCCGCGCACTCAGGGTTTGGCCGCATCGAACGAGGTTCCTCGTCTCGACGCGGCTGCGACGTTTGCAACGTCGCACCTGATGGTGCGTCGCTCGCGCAGCGGCTTATCCTCTCGTTTCCGCGAACTATCCCACTCTCTCTGCGTGTCTTCGCAGGCCCGCGATCGATCGAGGACCCCCTCGAATCACTCTTATTTGAAACCTCAGACTGACCACTCTTGTTCCCGTATCAACATACACAATTTCTTCGCGGGTTCGAGAGGAAGCAAATACCGAAGACCTCTAGTGCAATTGCAGTACGTCGCACTGAGGATATAAGTAGTATTGTACCTTTTATATTTTACTAACTCCTGCACCCGGGGATCTCCAAGTGAATGATCCGGGGAAATCTATCCAAATTATATTGGAGGATTTCGGCAACAAACCATTTAATACGCCACCGACGGGTTGCGAAAATATAGCTCTACGCTATCTAACTGGGCCAGCTCAGTAGGTTATGCCATGGTCGCATTCGCGTTTAATCAATACTTATTAATAAATCACGATTAACAAAAAAAAATCTCTGTGCTACTAACACGTTACAAAAGGATAATGGATTGAATGTGTCCCTTATCCTTGTGTAATTCTATGATAATACAGTAAAAAAAAAAGAGAAGAAATCAAATTATTCCGTACTAACTAATATAGATAATTTTTTTTGTTGCATGCTTGATTATCCTGTCAGACTTGTTTGAAAGCCATGTTAGAGAGTAATCTCTAGAACGTGTGTCACAAGCAAGGAAAATCGAGCACGTTTAAGATAAATTTTCTCTAATACTTTAAGAATATTCCAGTATTTCAATAGAAAATCCTGCACTAGATTGATTAATTATATAACTCTTTCTTTTATTATAAACATTAATTAAAGTCCATTAATATCCATCGATTACAACAATGATAAGTGTAATAAACTAACCCGATGTTAAATTATTTCTGTATCATAATTTATGAGTAAGGGCAAAATTTCATTGTACACTGTAATCAATCTTACAAGTCCGAATCTGAGTTTCTCCGTGAGATAATATGTTATTATATTTGGGGCCTTGACAGTATTGTGAATTTACAGATTACCTTACTGACGACGTTGTTTACATCATTTCTGGATTAATAAAGGAAAATTGGCACTTCAGCCTGTACTAGTCAATGTATACAAATACCGTTGTCTTAATTATTTACTTTATCCCGCAAAACCAACAAGTACCTTGTGTTCCAACGATTTCAATTTATTTCACATATAACAAATAATCTATATTTTTGAAATTTGCTCATTCTGGTCAATGTAATGTATTTTCTTTTTATAAATAATCACTCTCTATCTGATAAAATCAAACAAAACTCAATTTGTAATTTAGAATCTTACGCAAATTTCAGAACGTTTCAAAGGTTCTCATTAGAGCTTGTTCCGTTGCACTGTTATCACAAATAGCCATTTTCAATTTAGCGAAATTCTGAGTTACTTGAACGACTACTACCACCCAATGTAACTTGTCCCAGAGTTCGATTTTTCGACTTAGGCGGAATCTAAAACAATAAAACACAATTGCTCCTCTTTTGTGTTCTTTGAGTCGTGTAGAACCTTGTATTAATGTTTTACGAGTATTGAAATGATTAACTACTTGATTTTTCTTAACTCAGTGATAATTGTTCTTGTGTCCGTGTAAAAGTGATATCTTTGTAAGTTTTGTGAATGAAAGTTGAGCATATATTTGTATTTTCTGATTATTTTTGTATCAAATTAAATTTTTTTAATGATCCTCGTTAATTTTTTGCTTGGCGGTTATTTAAAATGATCGTTGTTAATCTGTGGTGGAAAAGTAAAAGAAAATAAAGAATACATTTAATTGCACAATGAAAGAATTGATGTCATGATTATTGTTATTTTAATTGTAATGAAATTACTAAAATGGCTCTGCTTATTATTCAAAATAGTAGTGTATAAAATATATGTGAAACGTAACAAAGATTTTCCAGCATTTTTGAGAATTATTAAAATTTTTTTTCTTTTTTTCCTGTGAGGTAGTATTTTTGGATTTTCTCGAATTACAGTAGTTATATCACACGATTTTCGTTGTGTAGACAAGATTTTGCTTAATACTGATTCTCGTTTGCCCATGCCTATAATCGGCATATGTATGATGTAGGGGAAGGTGGGGCAAAGCGGGCACCCTAACTTTTAAGTGAAATTTCGATATTTTAATATCGATATTTCAACCAAAAAAAAATTGCTATTAATAAATAATCATATAACGAATAATTTTCAATAGCTAAACTTTTTTATTTTAAAACGTATTTCGAATTAAACATAAGAAACTAAAGTGTCAGGAAATGCTCTAATTGCCGCACTATCGGGTGGTGCGTGGCATGGATATGGGGTAGAAATAGCACACTCGTCTACTATTTGTATAAGTATTTTTTATAGAAATTTTTTTTATACGTTTTATATGCAAAATAATAAAGGAAACTTATTGATTGTTAATGTTTAGATTTTATTTTTTATTTTAAATATTTCACTTTTCTAAATCATATGACAAACGGTAAATTTACATTATTTTTATTTTCTAATGAATATTTTCATTTTTGGGAATTATGCTGATCACAGTGTATAGTAGTCTTTCGTTTTTCTTACACTAATATTTTATAACATACTTGAAACTGTTAATTATTGTTAACTATTTATAACAACGCGAATCACAGTTTGGAACTTTTATGTTTTCCTTACAGTACTATTTTGTTATTAAACTAATTATAAATTTAAACTTTCAATAGTCTTTTCGTCTACATATCAAACGTCAATTGGCTGATTACCAATAATTAGACCAGTGGTAGTTTTAATGGATGGATCATCAGTGTTACTTGTAACCTCTTTTGATGCAGAATCTTGAGTAATTGATTTATAGTATGCACTACTCTATAAAAAGAGGAATTGATTAAAAAAAAAGGAAATCACATGAAAATTCAATAATAAAAATATGGTTTACCAGTAAATTTATGAGAGGCATTGCTTGGGTCAAGTACGTACGATAGAGGTATATGAACTTCATCATCTGCTCTCGTTACATTTACTTCTTCAGCTTGATGCGTAGAAGGTTGTGTTTGCTGTGAGTCTGGTTTCACTTTCTGCGTATAAGGATGAGTATGGTGCGAAGAAGGATGATACTCCATAGAAGGTTGAGCTTCATGCATAAAACCTTGAGACTGGTGTATATAAGTTTTATGATTCATAGAAGGTTGAGCTTGGTGCGTAGAGAGTTGAGCCTGGTGCGCAGAAGGTTGAGCTTTGTACGTTGTATGTTGAACTTTATCAGATGCCATAATTTCATAAACTGTCTTTTCATACTCCTGAACCCTTTTCTCTGATTCTAAAATAAATAGTAAAAATAATATTTTTCCATGTATTGCAACAGTAAGAGAATAATTTTTTAAGTTTGTTTTTTGCACATACCTTTGCTTCTTGGTGTTGATGAATCTGAAGAGACTGCACTTTGTGCAGTAAAATCAGAATCAGGAAAAACTTCTGGATTGTACGGATAGATCCCACACCTTCGAAAAGAGTTAATGGCAGTATCCATCTTAGCTGATTGAAGAAAAGCTTTGCCGAAGATTGAATACAAATTTTTTAGAGTTACACGATTACCCTGTCGCTGATAATTGTTAACTTCTTTGCCAAAGCTTATGTTCAATGGACCATTGAAACTCACATCTAGTGGCTGCATTTTATGCGTGCAGTGAGGTGGGAAACACAGTATTTCTACGCCATGGTTGTTTGCCAATTTAATCACTTCCAAATTTTTCACATGTGTCATATGCCCATCAAGTAAAAGTAAAACTGGATTTTCTGGTGTTGCGCGAGAGAATTCAATAAACTTTTGAAACCATCTTGTGAATACATCCGTTTGCATATATCCAGTTTTGTGATATTTTGCCCATGCACCGGGCGGTGCACCATGCAATAGTTCCAAGTTCTCCTTCACTCTAGGAAAAATCAATAGTGGTGGCATGAAGATACCTGAAGCAGACATACAAATCTCAGCAGTAACGTTTTCTCCTCTTTCCCCAGCTGTTAACCCTCCAACTTGTCGTCGACCCTTCTTGTCGATGATTCTTGGTGATGTCTTAGGTACAATTGAAACTCCAGTTTCGTCAACATTATATATCCTATCATGGCTTTGACTTTCTTTTGGAGAGTGCTTCTTGGAATGCCAAAATCTTGAGCAACACTTTTACAAGATTTACCATTTTGTATGAGTTCTTGAATAGCTAAATGCAATTGACCATTGCTCCAAGTTGTAGGTGTTTTTCTCTTATAACTTCTAACCATTATTAGATATGACACTTTCTACGGATAAGTATACTAAATCTTTGGAACTTCCTCTTGCACGTAATACCTGATACACTATCTAAAAGTAATTAAAACTAATAACGCACGTGTCAATCCATTATGCTCCGTTTTGTGTTTTGCAGGTTATGTAGTCAGCTGAGTTCAAAAAGATTTGGAGTCTACTAGCTTCAAAATGCGCGTATTTTCAATCCTAAAAATTATTCCATTTGGTAGCACCAAGCGAATAAAAAACCTAGCCAACCTTATTTTCATGTTCAAATTTTTGAATACATTAAATTGTTTGTTTACTTTGTTTTCATGTCTTGTAACTTTTGAGGAAAATAGGAGAAGTGTTTCTAAACATATTTTCACAAATATTCAATTTTTTACATTTATTAATATTAATATAATCGAGATGCCAAGATTACCAGCCCTGCTCGTCGTGCCCCACCTTCCCCTACATATCATTGCCATCGGGGCGCAAGCGCATATCTCTATATAATCGCCATCAGGACGCTAGTGTTCATGTCTAGTATAGCTACGAAGGTGCTGCCGAGTACTCTTACAGATCACAGTGTATCTTGAGGCCAGTTTATCTTTTGATCATATTTTTTTCTTAAGCTAAGTTTCTTTAAATGTAAATTTCAACAATTATTTTTCTACTATTATTTTTTTAATTTTTATCTCACTTGTTTAATCGATTAACTCTAGTCTTTTCTAGTTCAATGTATGATATACGTACGCGATTCATATGTACTACTTTATACGTATTAGTTTTTAGTTGTATCTTAATATTACCATTACGTAGTATATCTACGACTAAATAGGGACCTTCGTACTGGTCTTTTAGCTTATGAATTTTTCCTCCTTTAAGTAACCAAGTATAATCACCGATTTTGAAATCTTGCGGGTTCGCACTTTTGTCATAATAATATTTTATACGCTAATTGGCTGCTATTAGTTTTTCTCGCGCTATTTCTTGAATGTTATTCAACCTTGTTGTTAATTCGATAATATAGTCGGTCCACGTCGCAAGTCTGTCTTCTGTTTGGAGTGGGTTGCTCGACGGTAAACGAGCCAATCTTCCGAAAACTAACTCGTAAGGCGTGTGTTATGTCGCTTCATGTACGGACGTATTATACAAAAAAGCAGCCATCTCTAGCCACTCGACCCCTGGTTCGTTTTGCGACATAAATTGTTTCAAATATTCGCTCAGTACGTGGTGACTTTTCTCAAGAGAGCTGTTCAATTGTGGATGAAAGGCTGTTGTTTTGAACTCTGTGATTCTGAATCTTTTTGCTCCACGTTTCATTAAACTGCTTAAAAAATTTGTCCCTTGATCGGTCAAAATAGCTACAGGAGCGCCAAAAGTGCAGATGAAACGTTTTATCAAAGCGTCCGCAACTGATCGCCCCGTTGCGTCTAAGAGCGATCGCAAGAGAATATTTAGTTAGATAACATTGTACTGTTAATATATTATCGTGTCCGTCTTCTGTTCGCGGAAATGGGCCATCTATATCTGAAGCAACTTTTTCAAAGGGTTGAACAGGTGTATCCGTTATGACCATACGATTTTTAGTCTTGACTCGAACTAATTTCTTTAATTGACAAGGTAAACACTTCCGAATATACATTTGTATGTCGATTTTCATATTTTCCCAATAAAAATTTTGCTTTACGCGCTTATAGGTTTTATTTAGGCCTTTATGTCCGCCTATGGCAGAACAATGAGCCTCCTCAATAATTTGTGTGCGTTCTATTAAAATTATTATTTTGACTTGAATCCCCTTAATATGCTTCGAATTTTATCAATTTATAGGTCGTCCCATCGCACATTTTCGATCGAGACGCTTTTTGCAAGACTAATTGATTTGATTTGTTCTTTTAAAATAAATGATTTTAATTGCTTTAACCCGGAAACTAAATTTTCTGTAATTTTCGAGATACTTTCGCGTTCAAGTCCCCGTAATATTATGATAAAGTGTCGTTTGTTACTTTTCGGCATTGTCCTTAACTTTCCTGTAGTCAATTCGTGTAACCGCGGTATTTCTTTACGACTCTCTAGAAGTCGTGCTCCTTCATCGCAGAGCTGATGCATAGAGGATAAGAAATATGAATAATTATCCTTGCGCATCGGCTGTTCTCGGGTCTCAGTAAACATCTTGCCATAACTTTTAGAACGCTTTTGTGTATTCAGATATATAATGGAATCGTCGACTTCATGATTAATCATAGTTCCTTGATCTTGATCACTGACGTTATGTGTGCAAATATCGTCGAGATTAATTGTTTCTGATGTACTTTGATTGCTGATAAGTAGATAGGCTATAGGCATACTGGAACACACGGGTTCTAGAACACCCCCTCCTCTCTAATAGTGTTCTAGAATCTGTCGCGTGTATAAGCTAATCTTCATCTCCCCTTCCCTTCAAAAAAATGTGTAGTGCCCTCCTCCCACATCCCCCCTCTCCGAGTGTTCCAGAATCCGTCGTGTGTATAAGCCCATCTCCCTCTCCCCTTCCCTCAACAAAAGTGTAGTAGGTTTTTCTTTTGTCCCTCCTCCGACATGGCCCTCGCTTTAGATCAGAAGAAAATCTATTGGCTATTTCCTGAGGAGAGAGGGAAAGAGCAGTCCTTCGTATTTTCTAAAGTAATAGAATCTAAGGAAAAAACAGGCTTGTCACATGCAATAGTCTTACGCGGGCCCCCCGAGCAGGTGTAAAGAAGAATAAGGAATTTTGTCAGCTCTCTGTTAGAGTTAATTTACTGCCCAAGAGAAAGAAGCATAGTCTATGTGACCTTTGCGGAGAAATGTATACACAATTATGCCACCTCGCCACCATTCTTTATTTTTTCCGGACTAGGTGTGTATAAGACTAGGTGAGTTAATTTACGATCGAAGAGAAAGAAGCGTAACCTTTCCGATTGCGCGTGAAAATCATTACCTCATAGCTTCCCACGCATAGGTACAAGAAAGGGCTTTTACAATTAAAATTTATTCCGCAAGGGAGGAGTTTGAGAAATTCTGGGAGGAAAAAAAGTATCTTAGGGATGTTTCTTGAGAATTCGGGAGGAAAATTCAAACGTATCGTAGGACTTTTGGAAAATGTGATGGAACGGGCAGCTTCGGTTTGCCTGTATAAATAGTCCCAGTGCATGCTATGGTAAGTCAGTCTTCGATTTTTCCAATACAGTGAAAAGTTACAAGTGACGCAAGAAAGAAAATGGCTTTTAGAAGGAGCAACAGGAGCAGCATAAGCAACAGCAGCAGCAGAAGAAGAAGAAGTCTGCAAACAGTCCAGGAGAGAGTTCGCTGGCTGATTGGTAATGCCCCGACGCTCCTCATGATGTTGGAGCATGTTTCTTGGGCCATGGAGGCTATTGAATCCCGTAAGTATTTGTTCATTCTTCTTTTCTTATTATGATTTGTTATTTATAATAATATTTTATTTATTACAGTGCCACCGTTACCGCCATTTGCTGCTATGCAGCAGTTATATAATACTTATGCATCTCCAAGAAGCAGTCGAGAAGATGAAGATCACAGCTCTTCCCACCCAGCTGAGAGCGCTCAAGAGAGATCAGAAGAAAACGCTCAATCAAAATCATCTTCGAGGCGCCGTTTAAGTTCGACATCTAGACGCCATTCAAGTTCGACTTCGAGTTATAGCTCGAGCTCGAACACTAGCTCATCATCGTCGAGCTGCACATCTGCAAGCTGCTCGTCTTCCAAGATACAAGCGATTACCAATAAAGATAAATAGAGCAGCAGCAACGCACAAACAAGCAACACGCAAGCAAACAGTAACAGCAACGCACAAACAAGCAGTAGCAGCAACGCACAAACAAGCAGTAGCAGCAACACGCAAGCAAGTAGTAGCAGCAACGCACAAGCAAGCAGTAGTAACAACAGCAGCAAAGCACAACCAAGCAGTACACAAGGGAAAAGAAAATCCCAAGGTAAATCATATTTAATTTTTCTATTTGTATTTTAT